>LPNX011014683.1:174810-197310 GCA_001517045.1 Pseudotsuga menziesii
GCAGACCTCAAATTTACCATCATTGCTTAAGGAATCACGAGGCTCCAAATCTAGGAATAAACAGATGGCCCCTTGCTTTCAACAATACATTACAAATAACAAATTGGTGGATATTGAACTGAGCCCCTTGGCTCCTACCTAACATAACAGGTGGGTGGAAAATGATGTTGTGGCGAAAAGACTTGACTGATTTTTATTGGAAGAAGATTTTTATTGTAAGGATTAGTTCATGGAAAATATCATCTACTTCAAACATACCCATGGGTCACTAGGTGATCATTTGTTTTCAAGGCTTAAAAAGAAGAAGGATGACGATAGAAAGGACTACTTGGATACATTCCTAAAAAATGTAGTTGTGAATTTCATTCTGGCTAGCAAGGATACTTTAAAGGAACTCATCCTGGTGAAACTACGTCGACTGGTGCAGCTAGATGTTCGATGGTCGCAAATCATGAAAAATGTTATATTGAAGTTAGAAAAGCACTTTAGACACATGGGACTTGCAGGGACTCTTACATTGTCGAAGGATCAACAACTAGCTATGATGCTTCTAGCTAGGTATCGATATGGTACTCGTTCTACTACTTAATTCGTAATTGACGTAGGAACCTATTTTTCCTTTGGCACACGCTTAACTGGGTTTGCTTCAATGGTGCAATAGGGATACATATGGTCAAGAGAAAATTCGTGCAATTGCTTTGTTGGATCTCTGAAGATCGATGTGCATGGCACCAATATTACTAATATAAGGCGGTCGATTTACAAGATTTACACTTCATTGTCAAATTTGCAATTTTCCAAGACACAATTAAAAATGACTAACATAAATGACTAACTCATATTCTTCTAGCTAGTCATTTTTTATACCGTGACTAAATTAGTCATTTGTGTTAGTCATTTTTAACTCTGTCACTTATTATCCAGTCACATTTGTTAACTCGTGACTAAATTAGTCATTAATTTTAGTCGTTTATAGTTGGGTCAATCAAAATTGCTCATATTTAGTAGTAAATCACTTGAAAAACCTATGGTGACTAGAATTTTTAGTCACCTAGTAGCTAATTCCTCATTTTGTACTAGTGGAGGAACATTCAAATGGTCGGTTCATGAGGGGATGTATGACTATGGTTCTTCTAGATAGTTATCGATATGGTATTGGTTCTAGTGCCTAATTCGTAATTGATGTAGGAATCTCATTTTCCTTTGGAACGCACTTAGTCAGGTTTTCTTCAATGGTGTAGCAGGGATAAAGATGGTCAATAGAAAATTCGCACAATTGGTTTGGTGGATTTTTGAAGATCGAGGTGCATGGCACCAATATTATTAATAGAAGGTGTTACAGGTTACAAAATTTAATTTACACTTCATTGTCGAATTTACAATTTTTCATGACACAATTAAAAGTGACTAACATAAATGACTAATTCATATTCTTCTAGATAGTCATTTTTTATGTCGTGACTAAATTAGTCATTTATGTTAGTCATTTTTAATTCTGTCACTTATTATCTAGTCATATTTGTTAACTAGTGACTAAATTAGTCGTTAATTTTAGTCGTTTATAGCTGGATCAATCAAAATTGCTCATATTTAGTAGCAAATCACTTTGAAAACCTATGGTGACTAGAATGTTTAGTCACCTAGTAGTTAATTCCTCATTTTGTACTAGTGGACATTGAGAATGATTGCATGACCCAGACGTGAACTCAACATTTCATCGTGATTAACCTTTTTTTCCATCTTTCAATTATTCGAAGGGCCAACACAGTACACATATCCAGATTTGGCCTAACCCCATGGATTCCTTCCTAGCAGCTGCAGTCAATCACCAATCATGTTGCTTCTTATGTAAGATTGATAAATAGGGGCCACTATTATCAGTAGGCTATGCATTATTCAATCCATTCTCAATGTTTTTTCATTTTTTTCAGTATGGCTGCAGATGTGCACAAATTTGAGCTGACTGATAGTATGAGTGAAATTGGTAGAATTGGAGATAGTGTCATACGGGTTCGATTGCTTTCATTGTTAGTTCCATTCCATCTTATTGTTTTTATGTTCATTTGACATTACTTTCCCATCACTCAGTGAAGTCTTTTCTGCACTGATTCAATGCCCTGTCCCTCTTCAACAACCCAAGCATTCCCTCTTGGTGGCAGAGAAGGAGTGAATTCTTCAATTAAAGCTTTTAATTTGTCCACATCAGATGGGTATTTTGTGTTGTTTTCCACTGAGCCATATTTGTATGTGGCATTTCTCTCTTCCTTACCATTTTCTTCTTTCATTGGTATTTACTATTTCTTCTTAGATACCTCTCATGCACTGTGCATCTCTATTATAATTCTTCTCTACTCGCATCTGCCATCCAAATAACTAGAATGCAGCTTCCTCTTCTACTCCCTTTCTACCCCTCATGTTGAAACATGTCCACTTCATCCATGTTTTCCCCCCTGTGTTGCACTGTCGTGTTTTCCTTGTTCCATAGTAGTTGGTATCTTTGTTTGAAGCCAGGAAAGTACAGTAGAGGACAGGTTGGCTCGTGGGTGAATCCACATTTCAGTTTCACTCAAATCAAATCCACCTATAACATGGTCAATCCGACCCTTAAGGTCTATAAATAGAATTTAATAGGTAGTAGAGACAACTATTATTGAAGGAGTGGTTTGATGTTACTGATTCAACTGTAAACTATCCCTCTTCTCTGTAATGAATACATAATATAATAAAAAATGGCCTTGGGCCCCTTTTAAAACTTTCTTTAGTATCGATCAAGTTATATTTTTGCATTATCTCTGTTTTTTTCCTCGGAATGTATTATATATGTTATGTTCTCATTTAATAATTTCTGCAAGGAACGATGATGATTTATATTATAATAAAAAAGAAATAGATGATACAAATTTGTAGAGCCATGAGATTGGTTTCCAAACTATGATGCTCATCAACAAGAAACCAACATTTACAGTTGTTATGTTCTCATTTCAAATGTTGAATGCATCCTTATTTCACAATAGAAGTTTAATTTATGTTTGAAATTAAAACTATATTAGTTTAATTAGGTTTTTGTATGCAAACTTCCAAATTTCATACCTACACTGTACTTCGATTGGAATAGGTGTGCATTTTTAGTTCTGGCCATGAAAAATTGGAAAATACTATCAATTGTTGTTTTGGATGACTTGGATTTTACTTTAGATCTTACAGTTTATAGAAATGAGTACAAGAGTTTGTATAAAAGGTTGGTATGTCTATGTTATAATGCAATTTATTCAATATAGCATGAAATGATGATCTTTCAATTCATTTGTAGAATAGATTTCAAGAATATTTCATATGTCAATTCATTTGTAGAACATATTACGAAGAATATATTTCATCATTTGTACTTTCATACACACTTCTCAATATGGGTTTCACATTAAACTCTCTTATATATAGGGAAAATGCATATATGGATCACACATTACACTTGTAGTACACATTAGAAACACATTAGCCATGTCAAAATATATGCATTGCCAATCAATACTAACAATTTATATTACAACAATATTAGTATGTACATAGACATCAAAGTACACCATATTATTTTAGAAATCTAGGCTGCTTGGGACTTGCATTGATCAAATTTGAAGAGTGGGTCTTAATTTCAATTGGAAGGGAATTTATTCTCTCAGCCCTTTAGAGATGAAGGGAAATATAAATAATTGTCCTTTAATTGACAAGTATAAATTAGCCAAACCTTTTCACCAAAAAAAATTTAAAAAACAAATATTGTTTTTCAGTGCTTGTTGTGAAAGCATACATGTATGTGATCGAGGGGCCTAAGTCAACTAAATAATTGCAACTAACTGTATTTCTAAGTCTCAACACTCGTTTTAAATTGAACGAGAATACTAAAATAAGTTTATTAATGGCTATATTTGAGAAAGTTATAGGTGTGTGTAATTAAGTGCTTGGGGTTCTAAAATTTGTTGTGTTTTATACTAGTCCATGGTTCACTGAATCAGTAGTCATGAGTAGGAATTTAAATTATTTAATGAAAGTAATTAATGTGTATAACCTCTATTCCTTAAACATTTTCATGCTGATGCATGCCACTACCCTCTTTATTGTTTTACCAAAAGGCTTGATAATGAGCAAGAAGAAATAAAATTATGGACTTCACCTTCAAAGAATGCCTTGCAATCACATTGGTAAGGAATCATGATAAGAATATCAGAACCATCCAATGTGTCAAATCTTTGTTGATACTATTAATTAAAGACTTATACGATAAAATTAATATAAGACTTATCATTTTATCTTACTCTTTGCGTCTTAACACATTTAATATTTTATGGCTGTCTTTGGGCTTTGACCCAATTCGTATTAAAAGGTGAGGATGTGCAGGAATAATAATCCTTAGTTATGACTATGAGATGAGGATTGAAAGAGAAGACACTTTTATATGTATGGATAATTTCAAAACTTGCACTTCTTTTGAAATGTTGATATAAATTATGCCCTTCTTTAATGGAAGGGTAAAATTCAACTTTTAAATTTTTTTTGAAGGATAATTTTAACTTTACACTTATGGGAAGGGATAGAATCCTTTGGAAGGGCTGTGAAGTGTTCAATTTTGAATGTTTGGGAGTTTTTTTCAGTTCCTCCTTTTTAGAATAAGAAAATTTGCTATAGCTTCTCTTCCCTTTTCCAGAACCCTCCAGTTCTACAAAAGCTTCATTGGCCATATGTTTTAATTTTTTTTCTTGCTCTTTCACTTTGTTTTCAAGATTTATCACTTTTGTATGCAATCTATCTTTTTACTCTAGGCATTTCTTCAATATATCTACATTATTATTTTTTTTATTTGAGTGCTCATCTTCCTTTCTTTTAAGATCATCATCTGTCCACTTCAGGTCAGATTGAGCTACACTTAATTTTCTCTTGACCTATTGTACCTCCTTCTCAAGCTCTTGTGCCCTCAAATCGCTATCAGCTGGACTATACAAAATTGCTTCTGCCACAGGTTTATACTCAAAAGATTTAGTTTGGGATTTCAAATCTTGTATATCACTACCACATCCCAAATCTAGTGCTTTTCCCTTCTCCAATATTTTTTGGTGAATTTACCTAATTTTTGCCTCCTTCTCCTCTATCTTCACCTTCAATGTTGGATATGATGAGCCAAATGTAGACTCTACAACATTAATTGTTGAAACAGCTTCATTCAAGGTCTTCTCTCATTGTTGCAAGGACTGAAGTAAGCTCTCCATAGTTACATCACCTACTTTTGTACTGCCAAAATATTTTGGTCTGATGGCCTTTTTAACCTCCACTTTGGATTCTTTTATTGTGATGACCTTTTTACCCTTGACTGTTTGTGTGTAGACCTATTTACCGTTGACTGTTTATTCTTCTGGTGTGCGGACTTGTTTACCCTTGACTGTTGATTTTTTTTTGTGTAGACCTATTTAACCTTGACTGTTGATTCTTCTGGTGTGCAGACCTATTTACCCTTGACTGTTGATTCTTCTGGTGTGCAGACTTGTTTACCCTTCACTGTTGATTTTTTTCCTCTTCGAGCACTTTTGCCTCTAGATTTGCTGAAATCCTTTCAATTCTCTTTTTTTGTAGCAACTCATTTTTGTTTTTAATTGTTTTATTCAATTTTTCCAATCTTGCTTCATATTCTGCAATCTCATTTTGTTGTTTAATGATCATTTCTCTCAATTCCCTTTGAAACTGAACCTTCAAACCTACAATAAATGTTTCTTTATGCTTCAATTATTGCTGAAGCTCTTCTTCCTTACCAAATACTATTTTGAGTGGTGGCATGTTCAAAACTTCAGGCCTTTTTTTCAGCTCATTTTCAAGTTTCCCTGTAATACCCCCAATACATTATTATTTTATTTAATATTTGTGAAAATAACTTTGAAAGAAATTATTTTGTAAGAGTTAATTAAAAACTCGAAATACTCAGAAGAGGTGTGAGTGACATTTTACACAACAAACTATTATATTATTATGAATAAAAGGACAAGACAATTGGAGATATCTAGTTACATGAAGGGACACCCCCATGGCACAAGAAAACATGTGTAAGAAAGCAAGAGAGATCTTTACAATTCAAATATAATCTAAAACTCAACAACCACATAAGATCCTGAATCATAGGGATTTATGGATTGATTGAAGATTGGATTGGGATGGCATAAGACTTCGGAAAAATCTATATATATTGGTGCACTAGGATAGCAGAGAACGTCGTGTTATGCATGGAGAAACATTGTTGTGAGTCCATGTGTTGAGTGTTTCTCCCATTTCATAAGTCCATCACTTGGCTTTTTTCGGACTTCGAGAGAGAGTGCCGCGTGGAAGCTTTCTTGCTGTAGCTTGTTACAGAATGTGACAAAGAGTGCCGCATGGAAGCTTTCTTGTTGTAGCTTGTTACGGAAGTTAAGAAAGAGTGCCACGTGGAAGTTTATTGATGTTCTAGTGTGCATGGTGGTGATCCAGCTCGTGGGTGGAGTTGGTATCGTAGTTGTTTTTGCGGTTCTCTCCTATGGTCGGGAGGAACTGATTCTCCGAGTATTTTTTTGACATTGTGTTCAAGTAAATGACTCTAACCTCCCTTATAATTGTTGTGTTTTCTTTGATTTTGCAAAAAATTCTGGTGTACTGTTTTGGGGTTGTTACAATATGGTATTAGAGCCTAGGTTCGAACATTCGGCCTTAAAGCTCTTCACATGTGTTCCGAATCTATGAGATTTGTTTATGAGTTTGTGTATATCATGATTGTTTTGAAAAAATGATAATTACAGTAGAATTCCAATCTCTGCATTTGTTTTCATTGTTTCTGTGGTATGCAATCCGTAGAGAATATGTTTGATAATAAAAAATGAAAAATCAGATCCCAAATCTCTGTATTTGACTTGTTTGCCTTTGTTTTGAGTTGCATTTTGGGTCTGGAATCCAATTGTCTACGTCTAGATCATTTCTCTCTTTGCGATTTCACCTTTGCTTTTACCTCAGTATTTGACTTGTTTGCCTTCATTTTGAGTTGCATTTTGTGTCCGGAATCCAATTGTCTGCGTCTAGATCAATTCTCTCTTTGTGATCTCACCTTTGCTTTTACCTGCGATTTTAACTTAATTTACAGATTTGGTAGTTCCATTGTGATTAGATCCAATCTCTGCATATGATTTACCATCAATGTTTTGAAAGTTTTGTCTCTGAATGCACTCTCAAATACCATCTAAAGTTTCAGTGCATTTTAGGATGCATTCTCCCACATATATGTTGAAATTCAACCGGTACTTCTTAAAAAACAAAACACCTAGAGCTTGTATATATTAGAGCTACTGTAACAATACTATCGGACTCTAATACTATCGAACTCTAGGGTATCGATCAATATACTTTACTATTTTATAACAATCTATCACAAGAATCACAAGTTACAACATTCAATGCATTCATATAGTACATATGTCTTCCTTATTCATGTGATGGAATCACAAGTTACAACATTCAAAGCATTCCTATAGTACATATGTCTTCCTTATTCATGTGATGTTTTCATGGGAATCCATGACGCAACATTGGCACTTTTTTTGTTTAATCTGCGGGGGGCGTCACTTTCTTTAGAGAGCCATCCATGAAGATGGATACTGTCCAATACTTTGAATATCAAACTCTATCCCAAGAAAGCTTGTGGTATGACGAATATATCCTAAGAATCATCCGTATCTGAGGGATCCAAAGTTGGTGAACCGTAAAGGGTGGGAGGCGACGAAGAAGGCATACATGGACAATCAGAATGTGAAATTGCACTTGCTCGCTTCAAGAGGATGTTAGTCAAATCATTAGATCTACTTCAGTCCAGAAGTAATGCAAAGATTGAAGCTTGATAGATGAAAGAAATTGGTAATGGAAAATTTGTATTTATGTAAATGTGTACAAAGCTATAAATAATTTCCTTTATAATCAGTTGAGTATCGACTTTTTTCTGTAATATTTATCTCCAGCGTTAGAGTTTATAGGAGTTTTATTTAGCATTTTATGAATCTATGAGGGGGAACCTTTTTTGGGAGCCAGCTATTTTCTTGAAGGGAGGGAGTTGTGATCTCGAGTAAAAAAAAATCCATTTCAGTGATTTGGGCGGGAATGCTATTCCTAAACATTGTTCAGAAGAAATCTCTAGAGTTTAACCTCGATCCAAGAACCTCTGCTTTTACAGATCTGTCTAGATCTAGGAGCCTCTGTGTTTCACCATTTGAATTAGTTGATCGTTGGAGTGCTTATGATCTGGTATGTGTTTTGATTATGTTTTGATCCTGTTATAGATCTGAACATCTGCTACGCTTCCATGGTCTATGTTTGACAGTGGCATGCATTATTGAGGGAAAATTTATTTTAATCCTCTATGTGAACGACAGTAGATGGACAGTATTGAAATCCTAGCCTAGTCTGCATTTGATTTTTAATGACAATCTGTCCAGGCATGATTTTATCGGCGTTGGATGATAGATCCTTCATATGAGTGTATTTCTAACTCGGTCTGCGTTTACAGATATTCCTTGGTATGCTTTTATCTGCATTTGATAGATTGCACTTTGAAAAAACAGTTTTTTCTTGGCCCATTGCATGTGGTAATAAAACACGTTTTCTAGTCTTTGGACAGCCTAGCTTTTAGACTTTCTTATTTTCGAGATTCTCAATGAATCTGTTAAAAAAAAAATTCCTATGTGTTAGAAGTCATTAAATGGTTGTCCATCCCTTTCCCAGCAAAATACAATCCAAATGGGAACCCTCCCTCTGATTCTTCTAAGCATGGAAGGTCATGAAAAGTTGTATCTTGATCGGGCAGGCTATATATTTATTAGAGTCTTACGCATATATATACCCTACAACATGCATTGCATTTGTATTTATGAGATCGTTGATAATTAATTTGATTTAATTTTTTCATTCAAACCTACTTTAATTTTTACTGTTTTGATCTGGGGAAATTACAGTCACTTTTCTTTTAAGCATGGTCGTTTTCGATAAACCTCTGCTTAATTTTTTACTGTTTTGGTCTGTGGAAATTTCAGTCAGTTTCAATATACTGACCGATTATAACTCCTGGATTGCGTTTCATCCATCTGGCTGCTTAATACAGAAGCTAATCGTTGGCAACCAAACGTTCCTATCATTTGGTGCATCTCATAAAACGCTGTGACAGCCAATTGTTTTTCCTTTTCTCAAAAAAAATACTGTTTTGAATTCTTGGAAACGCCGATTAGAATCTGGGTATTCCAATCTATTTTTCCACCCATCATTTTCTGGTGTGAATTTTTTTTATCTACATCCAATCTATGATCTTTTAGTCTGAAAGCCATGCTAATAATAAAAAATGCCAAACCATAAGGTATGACAAGCACCTGTATGGCGAATGGTAGGGTAAGAGTATCATCTGTGCACGTGCTCCCTTCTTGACTTCCGCGTGCTCCCATGCCGGGTGGAAGTGCTAGAGCCATGGCGTTTTTTTTAACCAAGCCTTTAAGAGAGACGTTCAGCATTGAATCGTTTACTTTTTTCTTAGGAGTTGATTTTTTTTGGTAAACCCCTAGGATATTGCTGTAGATTTGAACTTTATGCTGGAAATGCTTTTGACTTAGATTTACAAGGTTGCTCTGCCACGTGATAATCTCCAAATTCGAAGGAGACCTTGATTCTCGCCACGGAAGGACGTTAACATATTTATATATTTTGGCTCCATTGTGTATTATAACTTTCATGTCCAGTCATGCTTTAGTCGAGGTCTAAACCAAATAATTAAACATATATAATTATAAACCTACATTATTAAATGATATAATACGGAAATGTTTTTAATATAATGAAGTTTGGTTAATGATTAAAGCTCGTGGTATATTTTGGTTTCCATTTAATTAAGTATATATGGATGGGTCATACAAAGGAAATGTAAATATTTATGTACCAATGGGTCATCATTAAAAAGAAAATTTATTGTAGTACCTTTTAGAAATATATATATTAAATAATGAATGTGAGTTATAAATGTATCATGCAAGTCCATTAGGCGAACTGAAAGTCCATTATGCTCCGGTATAGTGAATTAAATATTTAGGACATGTTATGGAAAAATGGTGAAACAAAGTTTTAATGTTAATTTTTTTTAATCTCTTTTAAATTTAGGAATAAGTGTATTTATAGTAGTTTGGATACGTTAATATTTGGTTTATATTGCTATATATATTAGGATATTAGGATTTGAAATATAGAGACATATTGTTATATATATATTGATATAATTTGATATATAGATTTATTTTTATATATGTGTAAAATAAAAATAAAAGAAATAATTTAATGTTTTGATTTTATATTTGTAAAAGAAATTATTTTGATGATGTTACAATGAATGCAAGTGTAATATACTTATAGATATATGTTGTGCAAACTTAAATTGTTTATATAGATCTTGGTAATTGTAAATTAGAGTTACAATTTTATTTATAATAAGTATAAAAATATTGAAGTGGGGAATTACTTATGGGTTCACATATTTATAAATATATGTTGTGCATACTTAAACTATTTATATAGATCTTGGTAATTGTAAATTAGAGTTACAATTTTATTTATAACAAGTATAAAATATTGAAGTGGGGAATTACTTATGGGTTCACTTATTTGTATTTGTAGGGAATTACATTGGTTAAGTAAAGTAGGATATGTGGATCCAATTATATATATATTTTGAAATGAAAAAATTAAAGTTAGAATATAGTATTAATTACAGTGTAAATATAACCAATTTAAATCTGAAATTGAGATGTAGTTTCACATTGTTTAGAATTATATGGAATGAAAATCATATAGTCTCCTTTAGGAATGTAGCTTTCATGGTTTTCAAGGTAATTAAAAAGAAATATAGACGTTACAGTAGTTGTTTTAATTAAAAATTGTAGAACTTCATTAGTTAGAATGAGTGTGTATTTATTTGGGTATGCTTATAGTTGTAAAAGTTCATATGACTTATTTATATGGAAAATAGGTATCAAAAGATTCTATATATATAATTCTATTGCAATAATTTATTTTTATCTTTTTCAAATAATTCAAGGAGTTAAATAAATGAGAAATAGTTTTATAAAATGTTAATGTAAATGATTGTTCATTTTATTTTTGGAAAATGTTTTATTTTAAACTATATATATATATATGCAGAAAATGAATGAATTTTATATTTTTAAAGGCAATGCATTTTACCCACTTTAGATTTGATAAAAAGAAAAGATAGCTTTATATACCATTGAAAAGAGAATGCATTTATAGAAAATACATTTTATATGATTCCATTAAAACAATATTTGATGATTTATTGGGTGCAATGTTGTTTAGGTCATATGTATTACTTTAATATGCAGATAGAGAGTTGTGATTATTATAGTACTATTATGTTCAACTTTAAATAACATAATTTTATATGTATTTTAATGTATAAAGTTGTAATCTATTTAGATGTTGGAGTTTATATAAATTACAAATATTTGATTATATACATGAGGACATTGCATTCATTAGTAAATACTCTTTTTGTGATTTATGTAATTAGGAATATGATGCAATATATATATATATATATATATATATATATATATATATAAAGGATGATGGTTGAAGAAATTATGTATTACTTATTTTGGTTTTGTTACAATGGATGATTGTATATTTTATAGAATAACCTTGACATTTTTAAAATGGAGGACGATCTTTGTATTTTATAAATTAAAGGATTCTATTATCGAAGATTAAAAATATTATAGATTAGGTGACATAATTTATTCAACACATTTTCAATTTACAAGTCTAATTCAAAAGAATTGAATAAATGAACTAGGTATGAGGTTAATAGCAGTTCGACCTAATGGAATTGCATTCACACCTCTGTGAAGTATTGACGTTTTTAATGCTAAATTTTGTGTTTACGTATTGGCATATAATGATTAACATGCTTATCTTCTTGTAAAAAGTATGGTTACAAGAAAACATGTATGCATTGATGCATGCTTGATTGCACTATGATGTAGATATTATCAAGGGAATGCCACAAAAAATTTAAAAGTTGCTCAACATCAGGAAAAATGTTATACGGATCTTAAAAGGAACTCCAAGAGAGTTCAACATTGGCGATCATGTATACCTAAAAGTAAAAGTAAAAAAATAGTGCTTTGAGTTTGGGAAGATGTTCCAAGATGGCACCCAGGTATTGTGGACCTTTCGAAGTGTTAACTAAGATAGGGTAGGTAGCTTATCAGCTTGCGCTTCCCCCTAATATAAAAGTGCACAATGTATTTCATGTTTCATTTTACCAAAATGTATCTACATGCTGGTACTCATATAATTGACTGGAATGTGATTCAGGCAAAATCTAAGAGAGAATTCCAAATCGAACCTTTTCACATCCTTGACATGAAGGAATGTACGCTACAAAATCAAGCCATAATTCAAATAAAAGTGCAATGGAAGCACTTCAACCCTTAAGAGGCTACTTGGGAAATGGAGGATAAAATGTGTTAAACATATCCCTCCATGTTCAAGAACGAGCAAGAGAGCTCAAAATTAAAGAACACCGAGGACGGTGTTAAGAATAAGGGGTGAAGAGATGTAATACCCCCAATACATTATTATTTTATTTAATATTTGTGAAAATAACTTCGAAATAAATTATTTTTGTAAGAGTTAATTAAAAAATCGAAATACTCAAAAGAGGTGTGAGTGACATTTTACACAACAAACTATTATTTTATTATTAATAAAAGGAAAAGAGAGTTGGAGATATCTAGTTACATGAGGGGACACCCCCATGTCACAAGAGAACATGTGTAAGCAAGCAAGAGAGATATTTACAATTCAAATCCAACCTAAAACTCAACAACCAAATAAGATCCTAAATCATAGGGATTTCTGGATTGATTGGAGATTGGATTGGGCTGGCACAAGACCTGGGAAAAATCTATATATATTGGTGCACTGGGATAGCACGAGATTCCATGTTGTGCATGGAGAAACATTGATGTGAGCTCATGTGTTGAGTGTTTCTCCCATTTCGTAAGTCCATCACTTAGCTTTTTACGGACTCCGAGAGAGAGTGCCGCGTGGAAGCTTTCTTGTTGTAGCTTGTTACGGACTCTGAGAAAGAGTGTCGCATGGAATCTTTCTTGCTGTAGCTTGTTACGAACTCTGAGAAAGAGTGTTGCGTGGAATTTTTCTTGCTATAGCTTGTTACGGACTCTAAGAAAGAGTGCTGCGTGGAACTTTACTGTTGTTCTAGTGTGCATGGTGGTGATCCAACTCGAGGATGGAGTTGGGATCGTAGTGGTTTTTGCGGTCCTCTCCTATGGTTGAGAGGAACTGATTCTCCGAGTATTTTTTTGAAATTGTGTTCAAGTAGGTGAATCTAACCTCTGGGCGCTCACACGAAGTTGGTTCCAATTTTTAGTGTTACTTAAGAAATCAGAAACGCACTTTCGAAGTGAAAATCAAGAATGCATATGCGTTATTGATTGTGCATTTGGAATAACCCAAGCCCAAACACAAGGCTAAGGTTCATAAAAATGTATTGCGTATGCGATATATCACATATGCATTTTGTAAATGTTAAATATCGCATATGCGATATTCAACATTTACAAAACCACCTCAATACCAAACCACACAAGAAGCCTATGTATTGCATTTGTTTCCAATTCCTCCTCGATGGGAAACCCATTTCATGACAAACTATTGACATTTGTAAATTTCTACATGTATTTTCACATAGGTTTTCTACCAAGGAGAGACAACCAAAGGAAAAGCCTAGTTCAAGTTTCATTTATTTCTTTTTCTATCACACCATATCTATTTGGCTATATGTGTGACTACACCATGAAAATGCCAAAATTGGAGTGAGTATTCCTTCATCGGTCATTTAAAAAGGAGTCGCATAGCCTCGCAAAAGGTTTAAGTTGAGTAGCGTCACCTGAATATTCTTCATCTTCTATTATTACAAGAAGCATAACCTATGATAAATGCCCAACACGAAAGTCCCTAGTTCATGTTTCAAATATTAATTTTTCTATCACACCACTTGTATTTCTCTGCACATGTGACTACTTCAATGACATGCTAATGAAAGCGGAGAGGGTATTCCTTCATCTATTACATAAAAAGTACTCCCATATCCTCACAAAACTTTCAAGTTGTGGAGTGTCACTCAAATATCCATTTTCTATTTGTGTTGTTAACACCACTCTTAATAGAAATCACTAGTAATTTAAGTAAGTTGCTTAAGGAAATAATCATTATTTCATGCTACCTTGGAATCAACAAATATTGAAGCCTCCACAAAGCTTTTCTCTAAATATATTGCATCCTCTACTTGTTATCGACAATATGACTACTTAGTTTTCTTATTTCCTCCTGTAATTTTTTGTCAAGTTCATTTGTCATTACTCGTCTCTCATAAATTTTCACTGAAATTTTAGTAACTTCCTTCTCATCTTTATTCAAGTTCATGCTTGTTGGATAACATTATTTAGGCATATATTATTTGTATTCCCACACTAAATTAATCCTTCAATTGGTTTGGATGGCCTTGACTATGGCTCCAAAACCATGTTTGTAAATCCTTAGAAGAATAACAATATGTTTACACCAACATAATGTGAAAAATAACCTTTCTAGTTGCATGCTTTACATTACCAAAAATATTTTATAGACTACATAAAGTGACTTAAAATCCACTAAAGTGACTTATAGACTACTAAATTTTAATTCTTTTATTTAATTATTTAGGTAGGAAGAAGGATGGGGCATATGTGATATTTCACATTTACAATATCGCATATGCGATATATATCGCAAGTGTGATATATCGCATATGTGATATATCGCATATGAGATATTGAAAAGTAAAAAAAGAAATAAAACAGAGGTCACAGGCCCCTCAAATATCATTTGCACAGGATCGGGATAGCGAAAAATCGCGTGGGCGAAATAGCGCATAGGCGATTTGCCTTTTATATTGTCGAGGTGGATTGGCTCCAATGATAGGAAAATTCTCTTATCCATTTCAGCTAGTCTTTAATTCTTTATTTTTTTCCATAATTTCATAGTTTTTATAATTATTTTAAACAAATTTAATAAAAAAATATTGAATGAAATCAAAGAATGATTAAGTAAAATAACTTGTATTTTTTTGTTTAAATCTTAACAGACAACAGAAATGAACAAGACAATGTGGAAAGCCCACCCTCTAATAACCCACAACCTAACCCAAACCCATACCCAAAGGGAGAACAAGATCGAAACTCACATATTATTGCACGTTTGGCATCATTGAGTCACCTTAGCTCATCTATTAGAGGGGGGGGATCATTTGAGAGAGTCTTTAGCCGATGCATTGGACACAATAGCAAACACAATTGCTGAAGCCCAAGGAGCTCTATACAACATTAGCTCGTACAGAGAATCCAGGAGGCAATACTACTTCGATGGATTGAGTTATAAATACATCAAAGCCCTTAAAATTACAAAAGATCAATTATTTTCATTATTCTGGGACCCTAGCACCGGATTGGTTCCACCCACCAGTAGACCACACCTTTCCATATACTAGTGCGTTGAACCAAATATAAAGACAAATTGGATGGATCGTTGGTATATGGTATTCGATGAAGACCCTCATGGGAATAGGGACATCCCATTTTATTTCCTTAGGAAGTTGTATGCAGAATTCATCCTAGGGAAGCATGTTAACTACTTCGATCTCTTAGGCTTCCAGGGTGTTGGTCATGGGTGCCCCAAGATAGGGAAGGTGCCAGGATAGATCCCAGCCATGTGCCATGCCATCCACACACACCAAAGCCCACTCGGATATATCCTCCTGCAATTCCTGTGATTGAGAATACATAGGAGGCATTATTTGACTTGGAAGATACATTGCTTCAGCATGGGACTGATGTCCAAGGAAATGTAGACCAAGGGATGGCACTTCTAAGGCGGGCCCATCTACAGATCACACAAGAGATGCAGAGCATTCATAGCATCGTGTTACTCCACACCCTTGCACATTGTGTGGAGGAATATGCTATGCCCCTACTTCAGACTTTCCAGACGATGGATTACTTCACTTTGTAAGTAAAACTCATTATTTTCATATTATATTTTGTTTCATATCAAAATTTTCAATTGTTTCACAATTTATTTATATTTAATTATCTAACAAATTATGTGAACAAATATACAGCTGGTGTCCCATGGCACACCACAGTCTCATAGTCCACTGATCAATGTTGAGAACATTGATGCAGTTGTCAATATTGCATATGGGTTTGGTTCTTCACCAATAGGGGTAAGAACTATACTTTTTAATTTGTCAACTTTATTTACATATTTATAGTATAGATTGTAACATTCAATACATCCTAATTTTTATATAACATGTTTTATGTAGGGAAATTAGGATGAGTATATTGTATCACATCCTATTCCCTTTCATGCAGAGGTGGATTCCGAGACACAGGTATTATTTGAAATATGATTTTAATTATATGCTTTTAATTATGTTTCGCTTTCTTTGGAAAAATCATTTTACTTGTATCGCTCTGAAATATGTTACTTTATGCAGGAACCTATTGTGGCAGTGGTGCTTGAATAGCACCAAAGAAAGGTTGTTGTCAACCCACCTCTTCCCCCCCGCCATGTACATGTATGTTTCAGTTTCTTTGGTAACATCATTTTTTGTACATGTAGTATATATGTCTCTAATTCACTATTTTATCTGAAATTGACATATATGTTACTTAATGCAGGCCCCTAGTGAGGTACTGGTGCGTGGAGAGCACCAAATCGGTGGCCCACCTTTGACGAGCTAGAAGGTATGTTTATGTATCTCTTTCTTTATACGTTTTTGTATCGCTTTCTCTAATTTGGTGCTTGAAGAGACCCAAATTGGTGACCCACCTCTTCGCCCCCATGGTACATGTATATTTGTTGACATTGGCATATATATATTTTTTATGCAGCTTGATAGTGAGCAAGTGGTGCTTGAAGAGCACCCAATCAGGGTCATTGTTAGTGAGGCACAATGACCCACCATTAGTTACTCACGTACAGTAAGTAAAAATGTTATTTTGGTTTTGGAATTTGAACAAATGTACATAGAATTTTTAAAGGTTGGTAAATTAACTTACAAAATTTGGTTTTTCTGCAGTCTGCACTTATACGACCTACCCCTCTTGTTCATCGATGGGGATCACTAGTGAGCAGCCAGAAAATAAAGCTATACTTCTTCGAAGACACTGGCAGTGGCAGCAAAAGGGGGGATAACTAGAATAAATGTATAGGGGGCATACATAGACATTAGAGGAAATTTCAACTCAAAATGGGCCTTTTAACTTTAACTAAAATTCCATGTCATCATGTGTTAATCAATGAAATTGATTTAAATTTGAAATACCGTATAGGTCTTAAACACTTTTTTAATATAAATTTGGGGATAGGTATCATAAAAAAACTAGTTTTTTTGTTTGTATTTTCGACATATCTCCCTGTGTTTTTACTCAAATTTCGATCGGGAGAGCTCATTGGATGCAGAATTAAATTATGCATCCAACGATTACCCACCCGACATACTTTTTATGGACCCCGCTACCCCCAAAACAAGAAATACCTGAAAAAACGTGATGATGACATCATCATCACGTTTTTTCAGGTATTTCTTTTTTTTGGGGTAGCAAGGTCCGTCAAAAGTATGTCGGGTGGGTACTCGTTGGATGCAGAATTTAATTCTGCATCCAACGAGCTCTCCCGATTGAAATTTGAGTAAACACACGGGGAGATATGTCGAAAATACAAACAAAAAAGTAGTTTTTTTCTTTTCTTCCTCCAAAATTAATAAATAATATTTTATTATTTTAACTATTATTTTATTAATTTTTTTTAGGAGGCCCATGTTGAGTTGAAATTTCCTCTAATGTGTAACTTTTTTTTCATATGTAGACACACATGTACTTTTTGATCCACTATTTTGTATTATGGCCATGTGACATGACAAATTCTGTAACATTATTTCTATACATATATAATATAAAGCAAGTTTCAAATTTATACATATATGGTTGACTTGATCTTGGAAAATGATATGTGTGGTTCACCTATGTGATATAATGATATGTGTGGTTCACATGTGTGCTAATTTATGAATTTCCAATACTTAATGGAAGAATTTACGACTCATCAACTTTTTAACATTATGGCTATCCTCAACTTCTTAACATCATAACCATACCATAGACTAACTAAATTACATACACTAACAATCATAACACTATGGCATGCATGGATGTGTCATATATACCATATCATACCCTACAATACCCTATGATACTAACATCATACAATTCTAACATACAATAACATACCCTACAATACCCTATGACACTAACATCATACCATACTAACATACCATACCATTGTAATATACCATACCCTAACATCATAACACTAAGTCATACATGCATGTGTAATATACCATAAAATACCCTACAATACCCTATGATACTAACATCATACCATACTAACACACAATAACATACCCTACATTACCCTATGACACTAACATCATACCATACTAACATACAATCAGATACCATAACATAACATACTAACAATATACCAAAACACTAAGTCATGCATGCATGTGTAACATATACGATATCATGCCCTACAATACCCTATGATACTACCATCATACCATACTATGATACATCATAACCTACAAACCCTAAATTGGTTGAAGTAAACCCTAGTTCCATCTCATTATTTTTCAACCCTAGTGATACCATGCAAAGTGGTGTTCATGAAATCCTATATAGTTTCATATTTCTCCATGGCCATGTGTTTCTAGTTCCCTCTCCTCACTTGCAAATTGCTCACTAAACCCTAGTTCCATATCATACCTTGTCAACCCTAGTTGGTGCATGCAAATTGGTGTTCATGAAATCCTAGTTGGTGCATGCAAGTATTGGTGATCATGTATTTCTAGTTCTCCGTGCTAACTTGCATGATTGCTCACTAAACCCTAGTTCCATCTCATACCTTGGCAACCCTAGTTGGAGCATGCAAATTGGTGTTCATGAAAGCCTTGTTGGTGCTTGCAAGTATTGGTGATCATGTATTTCTAGTTCTCCGTGCTAACTTGCATGATTGCTCACTAAACCCTAGTTCTATCTCATACCTTGTCAACCCTAGTTCGAGCATGCAAATTGGTGTTCATGCAATCCTAGTTGGTGCATGCAAGTATTGGTGATCATGTGTTTCTAGTTCCCTCTCTTAACTTGCAAATTGCTCACTAAACCCTAGTTCCATCTCAAACCCTGTCAACCCTAGTTGGTCCATGGAAATTGGTGTTCATGAAAGCCTAGTTGGTGCACGCAAGTGTTGGTGATCATGTGTTTCTAGTTCTCTCTCCTAACTTGCATGATTGCTCACTAAACCCTAGTTCCATCTCATACCTTGGCAACCCTAGTTGGAGCATGAAAATTGGTGCTCATGAAAGCCTATTTGGTGCATGCAAGTATTGGTGCTCATGTGTTTCTAGTTCCCTCTCTTAACTTGCAAATTGCTCACTAAACCCTAGTTCCATCTCATACCTTGTCAACCCTAGTTGGTGCATGAAAATTGGTGTTCATGAAAGCCTAGTTGGTGCATGCAAGTATTGGTGATCATGTAAGCCTAGTTGGTTTCTGATTTGTACATGGCAATGTAATTAAATGTATATTAAACTAAAAACATCAAGAAATGTAAATTTCAACAACTCGAGAGCTTGTTATTTTCCGAACTCTATTTGGTGGTGTCTAAAGACACCATTCTTGGCACCTCCAATGTGTCGTAGACGGTGTTTGTATCCTAGGCACAAGAAATGCTAGACATTAGTAACATCGTAAGAAAGTAAAGAGAACCCAATGAAAATGTACAAACATGATTTATAGATAACTCACCCGAGGTTGTACGATCGTGTTTATAGTGTCCAGTATCCTCTGAATAATATTATGTATGTGAATGGTATCTATCAATCACAAGTTTATTACATTGGGAATAAAGTAAGGCTAAATAATTGACATTGTGATTCACAATTCACTTTAAAGGTTAGATAACACACCTGAAAGTGCACTCATACATGTAGGCCATCCGGATCATCTCTAGTGCCGATGGTGTCCATAAATCTTTCGTGCTCTATATGAGGTAGCAAGCATCATACATGTGACCTATTTTTGTGACCAAGTGTACGCATCTTGATGTTTATACCAACTACAAGGTTGGTGAAGTGGTATGCAATAGATCCTGGTCTATAATCGTGATATACATACCAACCCTTCCATTTCTGTTGTGTTGCAAGTGTCAAGTACTCCCCTTTTATAACCATCGAGCCGGTTGGGAATTCAATATTTTCATCATCTGCAACAGGTTCTAGAATGGTTTGTTTCCCCTCTAATAAATGTGCCAACCAATAGTCAGAACACCATTCATTTTTTTTTGGGGAAACCACTGCATATATCTGACCTGTGAAAGGAAATAGGTCGAGTTAACAATACATTTTGTAAATAAGGTCTTGCATTTCTTATTTCTACATAAATTAAATTCTACATGGGTTGAGTAAACAATACATAAATGCATTTTCTTATTTAGTTACTACTCATGTACCTGCTTGTATGAGATCCGATATGTGATCATAGTATGTATAAATATGTGTCTGTTCATCTTCCAAATGGTCTATTTCATTAACCCCGTTGAAATCGGTGCCAAGTGTCACTCGATCCCATGTATCAATGGTATTCGCATCCTCACAATCATCCCATTCATTGATGCTACAAGAACTACAAAAGCAAGACTTCAATCTTGTCCAAATTTGTAGGGCCCAGTTGTATGAGCTTCTAATTGAATGAAATTGTTCAGTTCCATGCACTGTGTTCACCCACTGTGTTTGTGATCGGTCCACATTTGTCACCTCCCAGAACATTCTTCACACTAAGTGTTTCCTTGTTTCTTGTTCTCCCATGACAGATGCACACCATTGGACTATAGATGCAGCGTCTTGAAGGTGAGCACCTATAAAATTTATCTCTTCCTTTAGAAGGGTACTTTTAATGCATGCACTAGCACCATCGTGCTCTACTTTTCCATGACCAGTTTCAAAGTAGTTCCATACATGTGGCACCTTGTATTTTATGTGCAACAAACACAACCATTCAAATACACGTGCATTCTTGAACTGTCCAGCACAACCATCTAACCAAATGAAATGACAATAAAATGGTATATCCATAGCTATCACGTGATCATATAATAATTTAAAGCAATGTTGCACATAATGGATGTCGTGGGTCCAGTCGTCACTTATGTAGAAGTGACTTTCTTTCAGTATCACACATTTCTCTTCATTGCTATCTTGTGCATGTTGATACGTGATATGCACCATTATGCTCACCTGCTCTGAGTGATAGTATTGACTTTGAATTTCATTTTTTGGTTGTAGGGTGTAATTTTCCGCAAATTCAACCACTTATAGTATTGTTCTGAGAGGGAAGGTGTCCCGGCATATTCTGAATTGCTTATCTTTCCACCGTGCCATATCGACATGTTGAATGTACTGTTGGATCTTTCCATGAAACTCTGGAATAAAATCACATACTCACACCTCGTACATGAATATTAATATGTCAATAAACCACATAAAAAAATGTGTACATGAATATTATTTTTTAAATATTCAACAATTTACGTGTGAAGTTACCAATTTAATCTTCTTGCTTTCTTTCCCATCATTTAGTGATATGTCTCATACTGATAGTTCTGCTTCTCAACAATTGCATTCCCAAATGCTTGATCTTCACTTTCATGGATGCAATCAGACCATAATGATAGCCCACCACAATTGTTGCAAGAACTGTCTACACATTGTTTTAAGTAATGTGTCTGCCCATCTTGCCTCGGACACATTATGCTATGGATGAAATCTCTGGATGACATTGGCGATATTGTACTTGAGCATTCCTGCACATGGTTAGGATGCAAAAAATGACGTATATGTGCAAATGTATGGTAATATAGGTCAAACTCTATGTGGTATCTACAACAACAAGTGTTTTGGATGGTATTGATTCTAACATACCAAGGCTTGCATTTTTCAAAAGATCTTTGCCCAAGCCTTAGCTCTACATGGGAAACTTTAAACATCTCGAACAGTTGAGTTTGTGTCATGTCAAGATAATGTTTCACATGAGGTTCAGTGTTTCTAGACCCCTACAATGTTTTAACACATCCTTCGTGTTAGAAGAAGACCTAGTGTTATCATGCCAAAATGTTTGCACTAGGCCCTTCACTGCATCGACTAACTTCATGTCTTTGTAGGGAAATGTACAACTGAATGCCCATAATGTTTCCATTTGTCACTCTACATCA
>LPNX011014683.1:202310-231579 GCA_001517045.1 Pseudotsuga menziesii
TTGATGGTGTGTTTTGCTATGACATACATAATATTTTTTTATGAAAATCTAGGATATTGTAGAGTACGATCTTACGATTCTCAATATGTAATTTTTTCCTTCAAAACTATGTTTTATTTAGTTATAATTATTTTTCTAACTGACACACATCAGTTTTTGAAAATACATACATCGATTGTTTGTTATATAACTTTTGATTTCCATCACCATTTCCCAATAAAACTATATGGTGCAGTAGACGGGATCAAGCTCTAATATCTTATATTTAGAAATCAAGGATTCCATTAATTTTTGCCCCTAAAATTTTTCACCCGCTCATAAGGTTTTAATTTCAATATTTTGTGACTTCAATAATTAATAGTTAAAAAAAAATTCATAAAAAATTATGAATAAATAGTGTTGCACTAGGCCCATATGTCCTTTATATTTATACAAGATTTTATCCCAAATTGACATCATTTACCTCATATATTGATGCACCCGCACAAACATATATGTTAAGATGTGATGAAAATTTGAAAACCCACTTTCACGGAAACTAATTTTATAATTATTTACACACATTTTCTCTGCATAAATGCTATATATTATGAAAGATGATTCAATTTCATATCTTTTCTCTTTTTACTTCATCATCAAATAAGTTAGGCAAGTACTCCTAATTGTCACCTAAAGTCATAGTTTTCCATTTATTCCAGTATTATGTGGCATCTAAAGTGTATTTAAAGGTGTCCATGATTGTGAATGAGCCCCTCCCTTATAATTGTTGTGTTTTATTTAATTTTGCAAAAAAAATTGGTGTACTATTTTGGGGTTGTTACACTCCCTATAGTTTCCTCATCTTTTTTCTTTTGAGCCCGATAAATGTCTTTTAGTCCATCAAGATTAGAAATTGATTCTGCTAGAACTACGGTAAATTTAGAACATTGATCCTTAATAAGTGGATCCTTCTGGCCAATTATTTTTTCAATTTACACAATTCTTTTTTCTAAACCTATAACACAATGTACCAAATCAAGAATTTGGACATCCTTATTTCTGCACACTTCGTCGCTAGCTTTGAAGGAATCCTCCCACAAGGTAGCTTGTTCTTTGAAATGTACCATTTTATCAAATAAAGAAAAAAAAATCTACCATCAAAAGAATATTTGGCACGAATTAGGTCTTCATCACTCGTTGGTGAACGGTCCATATCATTGTTCACAAATTCCTCCCATTGATCTCCATTTTAATTTCTATGCATTCCAACCAAAGTTGTGACAACAACATCTTCTTCAAGGGAAAGTGAAGGCATGTTGTTTCCCATAGGTTCGATATTGTCCTCTAAAGGTTGGTCAATCATCTTTTTTCCAGTTGAGTCACCCATTGAAGAAGTAGAGTATGACTGATCTCTCTAGTTTTCGATATGGTTGGTAGATAAATCCGGCCTCAATCCACGCTCAATAACTCACCAATAAACTTGTCGCAATTATAGCAAATGTGCCAAAATGCATGAGTTGGTCCGTGCATTGAAAGCTGGAATTTGTTTGGTGGGTGTCCAAATATAGCCATATATCGTCGATATAGAGATGAAAGCTCCTCTAAAATTAAAAACCTTGACATTGCCACGATTTTTCCACCATGATAAAAAGAAATGAAGTATTAATCCATGAATGTTCAAAACATGGAAATATTTCATGGAAAAATTCGACCAAATGTATTAGTTCCTTGGTCTTCATTAACATTTAAAACACACATTTAAAAATAAATAGTAAGTACACACCCATATCCACTATCACAGTTACGATGGTGAGTACCAACACCATTCATGGCGTGGCCCCAAATCCATCCATGCTGACTACTAATCACCCATTAACCAATACAACCAATGAAGGAAATTGTCCACATAAACCACAAGTATATTAACCATTGAAATAAATGAAGCATGAGTATATTTATAAACACAGTATTATAAAGTCATTATCAAGTTTACACAGTTGTTCCCATTGGCCATGGAACCATTGCAAGCAATGGTGCTACCCTAGATTTTATCAGAAATTTAAAAAAAATGATTTATAAAATACAGACAGAGCTTGTCAAAAGTACCAAGGATCTCATCACTGCTAACAACACCATACTAATTACAAATACAAAGATTTATAAACTCAGGCCCAAAGGCCATTGAAACCCCATAACAAACCCCAAGTCTGTCACTGCACAAAAACATAGAGTTCTTCCATACACAATCGAAAACCCCAAAACCAAAATGCATACAAAACAAAACTAGACTCAAGGATTTTTCAACTATCAACGAGTAACAACTCAGGAATGACCACGAAGTTAAGAGGGACAAGTGAATACTTGTGCAGTAATGGTAGGGATTTTCTTACGGAGTTTTTCTCAAGCGACGAAACATGTGTCCCCTCACCACTCCTGTAACTTGCAATCACATGAAGAATACCATGATGATAAGTACAATAAGTAACGAGCTAAGAAAGTAGACTGATGCTGCGAAACCAAACCCCATCCTTACCTATTTGCTAATCCTTTGAATCCATTTTCGTTCATGTCGAACCAGAGTACAGAGTAATAACAAGTGCTGCAAAAATGCCAAGTGAATGCCTAGGCCAAGACCTAAGCTTCCCCGCCACCCTTCCCAAGGTGCATTGAAGGCACCACCCTGGCAATAATTAAATGCATATTGAACCATATTCACATAGTCCATGAACTATGTTATAATTTCACCACCCCAAGTTTAATACAAGGCATAAGTTATCACATACATTGCATAGGATAACTATACTCCTTAGGACTATGCTCATCAAATTCTTTATGTTGTAAGCCTCAGACCATGGCATATGCAATATTCCATGGTATGTTGTTAAGTATAAAGCCAAGTTTTGTTTTTAACAAAAGAATTATGAACCTGTAAAAAAATAAAATGAAAGTATATGTTATTGCTTTTTGTAAAATAAACATATAATACAAATATTCTGGGGTGCAGACAATTGATAGTAATTACACCAAGAATAATAAGTGCCATTGAATAACATGTTTGTGTCATACAATAATAGTTGTGGTATTGACCTTGTCACTAACACAAGTCTATAAAGAACAATAATAACAACTAGTATATGTCACTAGCTACAAGTACGAGTACTAGTGACCAAATGTTCAACACTCCGTAAAATGTTTTTTGTTGCTAAGTAGACCTACTTGTAAATATGATAAGAGTACATTAGTTCAACAGAACTAAGTAAGCCCTCTAGAAAATTAGAAACTTTTACCTCTCAGGCAGTTACATGGGATAACTAGTACTGCAACTCCACCCACTTTGGTTCCAAAAATAAATTTAAGTTAGAACCATGTATACAATGGTAAGCACATGTAAAATAACAATGAAGTACATAATCAAAGTATCTAACATACAAAAAAATGCGTCACCATAAGAATAGCATAGTAATCAATGTTATGACATTATAAGTAAATACAATAAACATAGTAATAATCATAACTGAAAGTAGGGAAGTAGGACATAAGAATAGCTTTTGACAAACCAGTAGTACAGATAGAGTACTACACATTTCGCAAGTTCAATAATATCCAAAATATGTAGTTTTAATCACCCTAATAATTTTTATTTTTATTTTCAATTTTTGGGGATATTACAAGTTGTATCGGATCCCAGTTTCAACACTAAGAGACCAATGCGAGTACCAAAAATTCATTTCAAATAAAATAAAGTATGTTTTTAAATATTGTTAACTAACAAAATTTTTCCTGTTATTACAAATTTTGCAAATACAGGAATTTTTACGAAACAGTTCAGATCATGAACACTACAGAAGACAAAAACGGGCAAGGAAATACGAACACACTCATCGAGGAAGAATAACTAGTGGTGGAAGTAAATTTTGATATTTTGAAGACCATAAACAGCCTTCAAGAAGAATTTCAAATTTTTAGAGAAGATAGTATGAATGAGAGAAAATAACAACAATCCATTAATGAATAATTATTAAGAAATATGATGGGAGGAAGGCCGATGGGGAAACCCACTCATTCCAGAAACAGGTCCAAAAGGGAACCTTAGCATAAATGGGACAACATATGAAGAGAAGAAGAAAAAGAGGAACGCACCCCAGAAGCTCCGAAAAAAGACCATCATAGTCCTTCCAGTGATGACTCTCTTTCACCATGGAGAAAGAAATAAAGAAGCGATGACAATCTTCAAGGGGAGTTTATAAAAATAAGAGCCCCGACATATGAAGGTGAAGTAAACACGAGGGAGAAATATGAATATTGGATGTTGGGAATGAGAAAATATTTTGAGTTCATAACTAATCAATCGAGATGAAGACTTGGCTTTCCATCTATAATTTAAATGGAAAAGAAGCGAGATGGTGGAGTAGCATCTCACTAGAGTAACTTCCAAAAAATATTTCAAGAAAAATATATGTCGAAAAGGTTCTTTGATAGAAAAGTGAAAGAGTTTCATGAGCTACATATCGGATCCATGACTATGGATTCTTTTATTAACATATTTCTAGATCTGTTACATTATGTACGATACATCAATGATGAAAAGGTAAAAATCCAACAGTTTTTAGGATGCCTTCCTCCCAACTTTCGGGAAAGAATTGAGTTCAACATGCCTAAAAACTTGGACACCACATTGCAAAAATATAGGCTCTTCTATGAGCATGGACAACTAAGGAAATAGAACATGATTAGAAACATAGACATGTCTAAGAACTTATCTGATAACTGCAAACCACGGTTTGACCCAACCCTGTACAGGAAACAAAACAATATTTTTCCAGCAAACAAGAACTTCCACAAATTAGGTACGAAACCATACGTAACAGCTCCAAATGCTAACCATCCAGTAGAAGCTGGGGGAGCCAATGCTCCCTTGATACAAATCAAATGTTGTAAGTGTAGTGGGCATCATTATTCCGGAGATTGTAAGAATAGGACCAATGAGGTCTTACATAAATTACAAGAAGAACCACCGATAGAGGACATAGCTGGAACACCACGGATTTATGCAGCTTTGGATGGTTGACAAGAAGACCATAAAGCTACCATGGTTGAGATATAAGATAAGATATTAAACACTTTTATTTCAAAACTTATTGAACTGAGTGCTTTCCGGAGCTATCTATCACCTAAAATTGTTGATGTATGCAAACTAGGAAAATTAAAACATGATAAACCTTGGCTGGTTGAATTAGCCATAGGTACAAAACAAAAAGTTTCAGAAATAGTTAAAGATTGCGAGGTAAACCTGAATGGATTTCCAATGAAATTAAACTTGAACACCTACGCTTAGGATCATATTCCATACTTATCGGCATGGACTGGTTGGAACAACACCATGTCATGCTTGATTGATTACACAAGTCAATCTTGTGTATAGATAACCAAGGGAATCAAGTGAATATTCAAGGCATTCCAAAAAAAAATTTGTAAGAAAAATTTCTTCCTTACAAGCAAATAAATGTGTTAGGAAAGGATGCAAGTTGTTTGCATTGATTAATATTTGAGACATGGACACTGAAAGAGAACAACGCATAGAATAATTTCATGTTCTTGTAGAATTGAGGGACATGTTTCCCAAGAAAACACCAGGATTACCTCCAAAACAAAACTTAGAATTTTCCATAGAACTGACACCAGGGTTAGTTCCGGCTTCCAAATCCCCTTACCACATGAGTGCACCAGAATTAGTGGAACTCAAACTATAGTTATAAGAGTTGATAGAAAAAGGGTATATCTAACCAAGTGTGTCCCCTTGGGGAGCACCGATACTGTTCGTAAAGAAAAAATATTGTACGCTGTGAATGTGGATTGATTACTGTCAGCTTAACAAAATGACTATCAATAACCAATACCCACTCCCTAGGATTGATGACTTGTTCGATCAGCTAGGAGGAGCCAAAATATTTTCAAAGATTGACCTACGATTTGGGTACCATCAAGTACATATTTTTTATGAGGATATTGACAAAACCACCTTTCGTACAAGGTTCGGGCACTACGAGTTTGTTATGATGTTTTTCGGGTTGACCAATGCACCTGCAAAATTCATGTGCATGATGAAAAGTATATTTAGTAAGTATATAGATAAATTTGTTTTGGGATTTATAGACAACATGCTAGTTTACACTAAGAGTAAAGAGGAACACTAAGAACACCATATTTATGCTAAGTTTAGTAAATGGGAATTTTACAAACCATAGATATGGTACTTGGGTCACATTATCTCTGAAACAAGGATAGTTGTGGACCCATAAAATATTAGAGCCATAGAAGACTGGCCTACCCCTACTAGTTTCACTTACATTAGATCATTTTTGGGATTAGACGGATATTATCAAAATTTCATTGAGAACTTCTCGAGAATATCGTGTCCCATGACTTGTTTGCAAAAGAAATCAAATAATTTCTTATGGAAGACCAAGTGCGAGGAAATTTTTCAAAATATTAAGCATATTTTTTATGACCGCATAGATACTACGAATTGTGGATCCCGATGGGGATTTCATTGTTTGCACAAATGCAAGAAAGAAAGAACTCAAAGGAGTCCCCTTGTAGAAAAATCATGCGATCTATTATGAATCGCACAAGCTAAAAGAGGATGAGCATAACTACCCCACACATGACCTTGAGTTAGCAAACATCATCCACGCGTTGAAGATGTGGAGGAACTACCTCATGGGAAGTAAATTCCTTCTGAATACAGACAATATGAGTCTGAAGTATTTATTCTAACAACTAGATATGAATGTGAGTCATGCCAGGTGGTTGGCTTTCCTTAGCGAGTACCATTTCGAGCTAAAGCATATTTAGGGAAAAGAGAAAAAGGTTGTTGATGCTTTGAGCCAACGAACTCATATGATATAGGAGGTGACTTTAAGTCAAACTAATGCAAATTTGCATGAGAGGTTTAGAATGACAAACAGATTTGACCCTTTCAATGTAGAAATCCTCGAGAAAGTCCAAGACAACAAGTTGTTTCAACAACAAAAGGAGTACAAGGTAGATCGATCGGGGCTGGTATGGTCCAAGGAGAGATTGTACGTGTAATAAGGAGGGGACATTCGGTCTATCATCCTCATGAAATTTAATTGGGGACCCTACTCGATCCATTCAAGATCTCAAAAGATGATATCTACCGTCAAGAGACACTTTTTCTCACTAATACATAATATCAAAATTGCGACGGTTTTTAGTTGCTCTTTCCATGTTTTGTTGCCTCAATTGAAAAAATAATGATCATAATGTTTTGTGGCACTTATTTCATGGATATAATGACGGTATTTATACACCGTCGATATAGAGACGAAAACTAGTCGCCACGTGTCTTCTGTACGATGCCCTTGAAATTGATTTTTTAGAATTGATTTTCTACGTTTCATCACTCTATCGACAACTCTTTCATTTCTATAACAATGAAGATATGGACAAAAAATGCTTGACAAATTCTGGTTTCCATGCCAAACCGTGGATAAATTTCGATGAACATTTGTCTCTCTAGTGACGAAATATGGAATTTGAACAAAAATTTATTCCATGCAAAAACGCCACATGTCTTCTCTACGACGACCTTCAAATTGATTTTTTTTAGTTCATTCTCTACGTTTCATCTCTCTATCAACAAAAGTATCGTCCCTATAACAATGTAAATAGGGCCCAAAACTGCCAGGAAAAATTTTGTTTCCACGCAAAAGCATGGATCGTTTGGGACAAACGTTTGATCCTCTTTTGACGAATTCTAGAATTTGAATAGAAATTTATTCCACGAAAAACCATGGAAACCTAATCTCTATCAATGAAATATTCATGTTGAACGGTAATTTTTCCACAAAACAGCGTCACTATAGAGACGTCATTCGTGGAAAGCAACTCAGGGTTTCCATGGTTTTGTAATACTCGCGACGAAAGTGAGTCAATATTGAGACAAAACTTGGAGTTTAAAAAAAAACAATTCATGGAAAGGCACATTCCTTTCCACGGTTTTGGATCTTCAATAAGTGCTTCTAATTGATGTGCAGTTTCGTGGACATTTTAATTCTGTTTTAGACCAAATTCAATTAGCGGTACAAAGCAAATTTCTAGAAGGTAATTCCGAGCCACAAACTAGGGAAAACCTACCATGTGATTTGATGTTTTAGGGATGATTTTAGTGTATGTAAATGACATAAATTTTCATATCTTATAAAACAAAAAACGAAAGATGAATTAATATTTAAAATGGCATAAAATATGTGATTAGTGCCTAACAAATCCAAGTTAGGAAGATGCGGTCAATTGAGGATCTCATGGAGGATTTAGTAATTAAAGAATAGATAGGTTTAAATGGTTCAAACCCATTCTGCTCCTTAATAACTAGATCCACTTCATAAATCTTCACTAGGAAAATCCTAAGCTAGACATTAGATATTTTTCAAATAATAGCCACGAGGTGGCAATGTCACCACAATTCCTTAATACTATTACTACAAGACAAATGGTATAGAATGGTAAGATACCTCTGTTTCAACCCCAACAAAGCTTCCCATGCCAAACCAAGAAATCTATCATAATACACTTGTAATATAACTACAAATGGTAGCTTCAGAGATGGAGGATAAAGGAGAATTTCTCTTACTAGGTTTTAAAACTTGAGACTCCTCTTCCCCATGAGAAGGTTGGAATAAGCTTGAACGATAGGAAAAGCACCTCCATTTCCACCCAAAAAAGGATTCTTGTGAAATATTTTGTTTTGGTCGAAAATAAATAGGAACAAAAACTTCCAAGCTTTTGGCAGAAAATGAAAAATAAAACACAATTTTGAATAGTAATTTCAAGAAACGATGAAGAAATGCACCCAAAATCTGAAAACAAACAATTATGATAGAGGGAAAGTGGTTAAAAAACAAAGGTGGGCAATGCACATAGAGAACATAAGAGTGATAAAAGTAGGGAATGGTACAACAAGAACACAACAAAGACAGTTAAGTAAGATATTCTTATGTTTCTATACAAACATTGGATAGGAAGCATGATGAAGAGGTTAGAAATGAAAATAGCAAAGTTATATTATAAGACAAGTACAAGCAAGTCATATTAAATATTAATGCCTAGGGAGTATGTAGGAAATGCAATAACCCTTACCTTATTAATCGCCTTTCACCGGGTCTATTGGACCATACCGCTTACAAAGAGTTGTCCTAATAAATGGAAAACCAATTTCTTGGATGGCAATTAAATTTATAAATTAAATAAATAATCCATTCCTAGACCTATACACAAGTGGTCATTTTGCTAGGAATGGAAAATATAAAAATACTGTATGAAATAAAAAATGGGCATACAATTAAATAAGGTAATGTTGTTTGAAAAGAGTGTTCTTGTGGTAATTCCATCAAGAGATGTGGTTTTGGAGTTAAATTCCACATGTCCTACGAAGGAAATAAAAAATAGATCTATCCAACTCACATTTTACACCAGAATATCAACTTGCATTTAAATTCTATATTACAATACTGTTTCCTCAATGATGTGGAAACTTGTGTTTGTATTCGACAATATTTCTTTAACCATTGTATTCAAACGAAAAAAACACACAAATTTTAAAGTTTAAGACAACAATATATTAAATACACATATAAATATGTTTTTACTGGAAATTTGTGGACATTGTTAATACCACCATCCTGTCAAACAATATAAAATAAAAAACAGAGGAAAGAGTTATGTTGTCTTACTATATGAATAAAATTTCACTAAATACTTCAGATAAATCTTTGTTATCCATGAAATGTTAACTTTATAGTAAATAATAGCCCACACAGGTGTGGCTCATTGGCAGTTCAGTTGTTATGAAGTCACTTGTTGTAAATTAGAGGTAACACAGTCAAATCCCACCTGGTTTTACCTATGTCCCATGTCTTGTGAAGGGTGTGGGGAACCTAGGGGTATAGTGGCAGTGGGAACGTGGCTCCAGTTTTCAATTACCCTAATTACTAGAAAACAAAACTTTCCAGTAAATAATATTTACATATGGAAATATTTGTTCTAACAGAATGCACTTTGAGGAGCTCATGGAATTCTTTTGTACCACACATATTAATACATTTTTTTTACTTATAAAAAAAACTAAAGAAACAGTTTAGGGGAGGAATTTCAGGGATGATCCTATAGAGCTATGAGCATGGGCTTGTTGTGAGAATCATTGCATATGATGTTTCCATAATTATTCATTCTCCCATTGCATATTCCATATAGACTTTGGGACTGCATTGGATCTTTCTTGGCCTCGTTTCTATTATTTATTTCTAAGCTTTTCTCCTAACAGTCCTTACAAACTCCGTGACTGACATCTTTTCAACAGCATCCTCCAACTGTAGAGTCGAATTAAAACCATTAAGAAGCAAAACCATGAACATGAATTTGTTCTCCTCAGGTTCAGGCTTGGGTTTCTTCTTAGGAAGCACTCCAAGGTAGCCCTCATTGCTACTTCTTTTCCTCCTGGTAGAAGATTCTAACATCTTGGACATAAGAAACGACAAACCACAGAGGGAATATTGTGTTCTTCTATCGCAACTCTTGCCTACACATAGAATTTCCAAGAATTGACGTATGCAACTAGATTTTGTTAGTTTATATAGAGAATGCTATTGCTAGGGTTGTTGTCTCACTAATTACTCAAAGCAATTATGCATGTACAACTTAAGACAAGCTCCGACGTTCCATAATTGGTACAAAGATCCACTTAGTAGCCTCAAAACCACCATGAGCAAACAAAAACAGTTTTATATAGAACAATTGGGCTTCAAACTCCAAAAAGTTTCCATTATCAAAGAAAAACTAACAGTCGTGCTCAGGGTTTAATTCAATTGCAGCACATCCAGCTGACACCTAAGACGTTTGATACACCTCCAACACTGGAGGAACCGATATCAAAACCTACATCACTGAAATATATCCCAATCAACAATCAAATAAATAATATTAAAACAATTCTATTTAATATAAAATTTTAGGGGAGGAAGTTTAGGGATGAACCTGCAGAGCTACGAGCTTGGGCTCATTATGAGAATCATCGCATATGATGTTTCCATTCCATATTCCACATAGACTTGGGGACCGTATTTGATCTTTCTTGTACCCTTTTCTATTATTTAATTCTCTATTTTTTCTCCTAATAGTCCTTACAAACTCGCCGACCAAAATCTTTTCAACGACATCGTCCAACTACAGAGTCAAATTCAAGCCATTAAGAAGCAAAAACATGAACATGAATTTGTTCTCCTCAGAGTTACGATTGGGTTTCTTCTTAAGAAGCACTCCAAGGTAGCCCTCATTTTTGCTTCTTTTCCTCATGGTAGAAGATTCTTCCATCTTGGACACAAGAAACAACAAATCAGAGAGGGAATATTGTGTTCTTCTATCATAATGCTTGCCTACACTTATAATTTGCAAGAATTGATGCATGCAATGGTATTTCGTTAGTTTATATAGAGAATGCTATGGCTGGGGTCGATGTCTCACCAATTTCTCAAAGAAATTATACATGTACATCTCAAGACAAGCTCCACTTAGTACCCTCAAAACCACGTTGTGCAAACAAAAATAGTTTTCTATAGAACAATCGGGCTTCAAACTCAAAAAAATTTCCATTATCAAAGAAAAACTAACAACTGTGCGTAGGATTTAATTGAATTGTAGCACATCCAACTGGCACCTATGATGTCTGATACACTGCCAATGCTGGAGAAGATGATGTCAAAACCTACATCACTTAAATATATCCCAATCAATAATCAAATAAATAATATTAAAATAATTCTATTTAATATAAATTTTAAAAACTTTAAAAAATTTTACAACCACGAAAAAATTAAACAATGTACGGTTGGTTGGATTGAAAGACATAACCCATCCATATATATCACTTCTTGCGGTGACATAACAAGGGTTAAGAACAACACAACCAAATTTTAGAAACATGCACACTATTAAACTTTCCAATGACAAGCATCCAATATAATAGAGAAATGTCTTACCCGATTATAATTTATTATCAAGAAACGATTGAAGATGATATCCATTGACCAAGCATCAAGTATCAAAGACATCCAATCAACCTTCCATAATCATCAAATAAGAGTACTAAACAAAAGTATAAGAATTCTCTTCACAACTTCTGCTTATTTTTTACCACCATTAGATATTTCGATTGGTTGTTATGAAGGAATTTTTATTACTAAGACACTACATTCAATATGTATGAATTTGTAGGAATATATGTGTATGCTAACCTATTATCGTTCAGTTGATAGAAGAGGAGGAGGTGGAGCTTATGGAAAATGAAAAAAATAAGGACGGTGGATACACACCTGATCCTTTTGTAGAAGCATCTATCAATAATGTTGTAAATGGTCATGTTTCCCCTAATAGATCTACATCTCTTGCAATTGATCACTCACAAGAATAACTCACCAAGGTTGGTTTCTATCTCAACGTATTTTTTGTTGGACTATAATATTCATTGGTATGTCCTTTCTTGGTAACCTCTATCTTCTTCCTATTACTACACATTGCCCTTTACAATGAGTATTGCCTTGCTTCTAGTTTGAGATTTAATATTAGCTTTGAAAAACGGTTTATTGAATTCTAGTCAAATAATGGGTAGGGAATTTCATAGCAGTGCCATAAATTTAATTGCAATGAAGTTAAATAAATTCCATTTACGGTTCTGGACCTAAGTTACATGATACGGGGAAATGGGTATGTGTTTACAAAACTGAAACACACTGGAAACATGACCAATCATTTACAAATAGCACATTATATTGGAACTTTGAAAGAAATGATTATGAATAAATGAGCAAGAACATTTAAATGACAAGCAAAGTTCCACCATCACTTATATTGGGATCCTCACCATTAGTATCACCCTATTCCTACTCATCTATCCTTTGTCTCTACCTCAATTATCGAGGGACATCGATTAACACCATTCAATTTTGATGAATCTACCTAATACAATCTTTAAAATATCATAGAAAAAGGTCATGCCTAATCAATGATTTTGACTTGAGTGAAGGGTACATTTTTACTAAGGCCATGATAGAGGAATCAACAATCAATGGCACCAACATCAAGTTACATAGAGGGATTGGTGTTCTTGATTAAATGCCAATCCCATTCCTTGATATATGATAAAATCCAATCAAATGACTCTAATCTTTCCAATCCTGAAATCCTTTAAATTGTTAATCCTGTTGAATTTTGAATGGAGTATGAAATTCTACTTTCTCTATATCAAGTCTAATGAGGTTGTAAACTTTCTCAATCATACTGGAACAGTTAGTGGTAATGTTAAAAATTTAAGTAAAGGGATAGAAAAGGAAAGATAGAGGAAATGTCAACTTTTACCAGCATTTTTGGTCAATTCTAGTAAAAAACTGAGTCAAACCAAGTCAAAATAGGTAACTGGTAACACATTTCTAGTCTCTACCACACATTTCTGTACCAAAATGTTCATGGCACAACACCTATTCTGGTCTTTTCGACAACTTAATCATGGAATCTAGTGCCCTAAAAAATGCTTTTGGTTGCAAGGAACCTTCTTTCTATTTAATTACAAAGACAAACAACTATAACTTCTACACAATTGTATTAGTGACCAGTGCCTTTCAATAAATCACTTCTATGAATGAAGAAGACATACTAAGTTGATTTACTACTTACAGATGCAAATGTAAATGATATCAATTCAATGTATTCAATTCAAGATATATGAAACTAGTAGCAAAGTCATTCAATAGCACTTTAGCATACAATAGATCATTAGCCGTGTAACCATATGCAATTCAATTGTAGTATTTAACCAACCAATAACGTTCCATTTAAGTATGAGGACTCATATAAATACAACAGTAATAATACAGTATGATAGTTCTAATTATGACAATTTTATAGCAGCAGTGAAGTTTACCAATGTAAGGTGTATAAGAGTTTTATTTTTTCATTCAATGTAAACCATGCCACTCCAAACCTTGAACACTATTTTTAGAAATATAGGACAATCACCAAATGTATGTTCCATACTTATAGCTATGCAAATAATTTAAATTTTCAGACTTTATTTACCTCTCTTATTGTAGACTATAGGCAACAGGTGGAAGTGTGTTGATATAGGGCTGTTACAGCCTTGTTTTCAAAATGGTTACTAAAATGGTAACAACCAACATAGATTCCTCTCAAATAGAATACCTCTAGGCCCTTCAAAGAAAAAATATGGCATGGAGTTATCTTGGCACCTAAGAGAGTTGGGTTTTCGAGTCCACAGAGCACCAGTTATTGTATTATAATTAACACAATATCCACTTACATATCATATTAAAAACATTCTCAGTATAGCTTTGAACTGTCAATTCATGGGAATTTTGACATGATGCCCAAAAGGAATGAAAAAAACTAGAAACAAACCCACATTTTACAGACATGCCAACTAGATAAATACCCACAAAAATAATATGAATCAAATCTATATTTTATGGTGAGGATATGAACTTTCTTACCCTGATCATAAGCTGTTATTTTTGCACAAATCACGAAGCATTGTCACGAAAGTAAAATAATTAGTCCTCATCCCCATCATCGATGCTTGCCAATGCGTCTTGAGAGCCTATTCATCTTCCTCATTCATAGCATACACTGCAATGATATAGCTCCACAAAACCACCACATTCCATTCAGGCATATTGTCAAGGTATCTCACAACAAGCAAACATAGGCATGGCAGCACTAAAATATCTCATTCCCTTCCTCCTTTTCCTCCATAACTGTTGGTTTTATATCTCACATTGAATTTCCCAATTTCACCTGGATAGCTCGTGCTTCATGCTTGCAATGAGATTTGAGCTATTTAATCTACACCACATCCACAACAATGAAAAAAACCATGAATAAAATAATAACACAATAGTTAATCAAGAAAAAGATACAAGGAAACAAACTGAAGGTCTAAACATTGCTGCCATTCTAGAGGTGGGGCAGGTGGTTCTCAAAGCATGGGCTCGTGTGCAAAGGGAGTGGATGATGCACTAATAGGAAAAGTCCTTCTCCCACCCTTCTTGAAAAAAAAACATCATAGCCTGTTCCAGATCCTTTAGTGAAAGTTTGAAATCGAAAACCCCCAAATGGGATTCAGACCAGATCCTGCATGGGTCTCCATTTTTTAATGCTAATGTGCTAGTGCATGGGTGTTTTTGAATTCTACATATTTTGTTTGATTATTTTCGAATTTTATATTTTTTGTTTTGTTTTGTCTTTTCATTTTGCATTTTTTTCTTTTGTTTAGTTTATTTTCTTTTTTTTTATTTGCAAATTTTATATTTTGTTGCATTTTAAATTAATTATAGTTAAACAAATCTATGTTTTTAATTTATTGTAGTTTAATTTAATTTAACTAGGATTTTGTCATAATTTTTATTGGTTACATTCCTTATAGTGAGATCGTATACATAAGTCCCTTCAAGGATGAACACGATGATGACGACGATGATGATCGTGATCATGATGATCATGATGATGATGAAGACGATGAATATGATGGTGATGATGACAATAAGGACAATGATCATCATCATCATTATCCTCATCATCATCCTTGTCATCGTCATCACCATCGTCTTTGTTTTCTTCATCAATATCATCATCATATTCTTCATAATCATCATCATCGTCATCGTTATCATCGTCATCGTGATCTTATTCATCATTGTCATCTTCCTTATCATCATTATCGACATAATCATCATATTCATCATTACTTAATGTCTTTATTATCACCATCATCATCTTGATCATCATGATCATATTCATCGTCATCATCATCAACATCTTCATCTTCATCATCATATTCATCATCAACATCATCGTCATCAAATTCATCAACATCTCCATTATCATGATCATCATCTTCATCATCATCATCATCATCATTTTCATTATCATCACCATCATCTTCATCATCATCATCATATTCTTCTTCATCATCATCATCATCATCATCATCATCTTCATCATCACAATTTTAGGGGGAGCTCAGTGAATGAAGGCGTCTACATGATAGGGGGAGCAGCCAGTTGAGTGAAAAATTAAGGATTCCTCCTAACACCCATTCCAAGGACCAATTTGACAATTCAATATGATCCAAGGAAGTAGTAAAAAAAATACAACTTTTTGGGCCCTGTGAAGCCTCATGTTCTTATATTTGTGCACATGAAGAATCAAGACTTATGGACCTGCTTCAGTGTCTTAAAAGAGGAAGATCCAAACTCAGCAGTTTGGTAGTTCCATAAAGTGCATTATTTATAGGAGTGAATAATCACTCATAACCATTCTATTATAATGTTGGTGAAGCTCATAAAAATTTAGTGTAGAACAAGGTAAAGATATTGTCATCACATATTCATCATCATCATGGTCATCATCATCATCATCTTCATCTTCATCATCATCGTCATCATCATCATCATCATCATCATCATCATCATCATCATCATCATCCTCATCCTAATCATCATCATGATAATCATGATCATCATCTTCATCATCCTCATTCGAGACATCATCACCATCCTTATCATCCTCATCCTTGTCATCATCATCCTCATCCTCGCCCTCATTATCATGATAATCATCATTGACCAAAAGAGACTCCATCAGGAAGAATCAATCCTCCATTCAAAGGTCCTTCCAAATTCCAATGGCTTATTTTATCAACACCCTAACGACCGAATTTTTCACCGACTTGATAGAGTTGTCCCTTATCTAATTCCAATCAACTATATTCTCCATGGACTGGGAGAGTAGATACCACTTTATATATGTATGGAATTTGATTAGCTAGAATAATAATAATGATGTATCTGCGTGTGTCTCTATATTTAGGGTGTTTGTTTTAATCACAACTTAGACTTCCTTATTATCTAGTTTAACATTTTTAGGGTTTGGGTTTGGTGTTATTTATATAGTCAACATGATCAATTTCCTAATTTTCTCTTGGAATGTGTTGTTAAAGATATATTAATAAATATTTACCGTTACTCAAATCAACTCATTGTCTTCATGATGAACATTGATAAAGGTTCGTAATGTCGACATATCAAATGGAGTATACAATTACCTTGGATACCAATCCTCAAACCTATCAACCCATAATTTAAGAGAATATATTATAAATATGTTTTTGTCAAAATAACACTTTTGAATCTATAAGGTTCACAAACAGATTATAGTATATAATAGTCCTTGTTTTTAGTCTAACCTTGTCACATAAATATAAGATTAAAATTTGAAAAGATAAGTGTGGAATCCCTCTCAAACTTTTTCTTGCCTGAGATCCAAATACTAGTAAGATCCACATTGAAGTTTGAAGGATATTTTTTTCAATGTGTTTGATAATAATTATATGCATCGAGTTTTGAAAACAGAAATAAGAATCCCTATCAATCCCTCTCATTTGACATCTAGATGTTAGTAGACTGAAGACTAAAGTTTGAAAGATAAATTCTCAAGTCTTTTAATACTTATGTTTATTATGGTGAAGACAATGCTTAAGGATTAGGTGGAGTTTGAAATTGAATGGCTAGTTACTCATGAACTATGTCCATATGGCCAGTTAATTTCTCACAGCCGTTCAAAGTAAAATGAGACATGCCCTTCGAATTTGATCCCGAGTGACCAATGATCAAATTTGAAGGGTGGGTCTTAATTTCAATTGGAAGGGAATTTATTTTCTCATCCCTTCAAATATGAAGGGAAATATAAATAATTGTACTTTAATTGACAAGTATAAATTAACCAAACCGTTTCACACAAACAAATGTAAAAAACAAATATTGTTCTTTCAATGCTTGTTGTGAAAGCATGCATGTATGTGATGGAGGGGCCCATGTAAATTGAATCTTTGCAACTCATTCATGTTTGATTCTAACAATTTTCCTTTTAAATTGGATGAGAATACCAAAAGAAGTTTATTAATTCCTGATTTCAGAAAGTTATAGGTTTGAGTAGTTAAGTGCTTGTGGCTCTAAAATTCGTTGTGTTTTGTACCAGTCCACGATTCAATGAATCCATAGTCACGGTTAGGAATTTTAATTATTTAGTGAAAACAATTAATGTGTATAACCTCTATGTCGAGACCATTTTCCATGTTGATGCTTGCCACTACCCTCTTTATTGTCTTACCAAAAGGCATGATACTAAGGAAAGAGGACCTACAATTATGGACTTCACCTTCAATGAATGCCTTGCAATCACATTGATAAGGAGTGATAAGAAGATCAGAACAATCCAATTTGTCAAATATCAATTGATATTGTTAATTAAAGACTTATAAGGTAAATTTAATATAAGACCTACTTATACTTCTCTCTTACTCTTTGCATCTTGACAATTTAATATTTTACGGTTGTCTTTGTGCCTTGAACCAACTCATATTATAAGGTGAGGATGTGCACACATAATAATCCTTGATTATGACTATGAGATGAGGATTTAAGGAGAAGAGGATGTAAATACAAGTAATGTTTATAACTATTTTGGTAGCACTGGGGACAAATGTCGTGATACACCACAAATGTTTGGAAGGAGTATGGAGGGAGATAAAATCATGATCATGCCACTCATCAATGTATGAGCTGGATAATAATCATATCCCTTGATTCCATTTGTGACACTTCTTAGGTGAAGATCATGTCCAAAGAATAACTGATTCACGAGCCTTCCCAAATCAAGCGATCCGGTACGTGTCTTGTGTATAAAATAGCGAAAGATCATGAAGTTCAGATCTTTGAACCGATGAACCTGGCCTCTACATGAAGCAAAGGGATGTGGCTAGATGAAACCATTTCAAACACCATCGTTAGCGTAACTGAAAAGGAAAAGAATGTCATGTCCAAACACCATGATCCATGTGGATAGCAATGCAACATCAAAGGAGGTGGCAGGACTGGATTCTCAACAGAAAATAGAGATCCCTACCCATGTGTCCACTCATGCTACCATTATGATGACCAGTCATCTCTGTATCCATCTTCATCTTCATCGTCCTATATTAACACCACCTTCCTAGGATGATTAAGATGCAAAAGATGAATCAGTAATTAGAGACAATGCTTGAAGTGTTATTATGCTAATAGATTCCAAGAATTGTGAAAGATTTTAACTGGAGATATGCTTTGAGAAGCTTGTCAGTATTGGGGTGTTGATGGTTGGTGAGATTGATTCCATGCTCAACTGTTTCCCTAGTTTTTCACACGAGGAAAGCGCCAACCTTAGGGGCCTAGATGTGAAGCACTTTGAATGTTTCCAGATAGTTGTACCTCCAGCTACATGGTGCCTGGGTATTCCTTTCCCGGGAGTGTCTCCCTAGAGACCCTGGAAGAAATCATGGATTCCAAATTCCCAGTACCTGGTGACTATGTACAATGGAAACTAGTGGGAGTGAATGCTCATGCTGGAGTGGTGAGTGTCCGAAGTCTTCATCACCTCGTTTGTGAACTCCAATTTCCAAATTTTTCTGAGGCGGTGAGGAGGTGGAAGACACACCCCACTATATGACCTGTAGGAGAACACGCACCATGGTAGGTGGGGAGTAAAAATATTCCCTTCTCCATGTCCCCTCATACAACAGTATTACAAACACAAAGGGGGGTTGTAGAAAATTCAAAACATGGAAATGATATAAACTCCTTTTCCAGTCTGAAAACCATGCAAAAAAGTGCCTTTGAGCACAAAACACACACCCAAGGAAGGACAAGTTTTTGATTCGACAAACAGATGAGTGGTTGAGTCTAGTGGTACATATATAATGTCTATTTTAATATATGTAAGTCGTGGTAGCAGTACCATGCTATAAGTTGTTAGTAGTTGATTATGACTAGTGTAAACAGTTTCATGTCCTATTTCGAGGATTAGCATCGAGGACAGAGATAGTATAAATTGCTCCCCATAGAGGGGAGAAGGGTTAGTATTTTTCAAGAGCAGAGGCTCTCCATTGTAATATGTTTCAATCTTTCCAGATATGAATAAAATTGTAGAGGAATGATAATCCTTTCATGGCAGAGAATCCTCATGTGTCGTCTTTTTCTTCAATAAGTAACTTCTTACGTGAATGTTTATCCTATTTTTCATCCCAGTTTGTATTTGATTTTCATGTTTGAGCATTAGTGTATATGGTCCATAATTCATGCTGTATGCTCTCAGCACATTGTTCAAGCATTTTCAAACATTTTCTTCTAAAGTCATACATAATTCACCCTGGTTAGGTGCTCTCCATGATGGACTATTTTCTCCTGTGTCCTAATCACCTGTTAAATATCTCCATATTGAAGGATGGATGACTATCTTGACTCTATATGTAAAATTTAATGATTCCTTACCTCCTATAACATATTTTAGACTGGATTGTTGACTCCATTTCCCAATGGTCTCTTCCATGATCATCTTGCCAAACTTTATAAAAACAAATTTGTTCTAGTCAGAAATATGACCTTCTAACTTTTCTTTGATTGAATATATTGCATATGAAAGCTATGTAAATAGAGAGAAATCCCTCTCTGAATTAACCACCAATTAGCTTACTGCATGCCTATTGAGTTACAAGTGGTTACCATTTTCATAAGTTGAGTTTCCCTCATTTTTATCATGATAATGGGGCTTGTGGTTGTTGTTGATATGTATATATTCAAATAGAATTACTCTTTGTATATCACATGGATGTAAGGATGAAAAATATAACTTGGGGATGCATAACAACAACCATCGTATTCATACATAAATTCATAAAAACCAAAAGCCAAAGAAAATATATCAGGGTCACACATTACAATTTACAATTGTCATAAGAAAAAGAAAATCACTTACTTGAGCCAACTATAGTTGTGGAAGCAATATAGCGTAGAGACCACCCCATAAACAAGAATGAACCATCTCTATAGTAGAAACCATACGTGCAAATTCCCAAGTTACACCAAACCCTAAAATATTCCAGGTGAAAACCTCTTGAAGAGAAACTACAACAATAGGGCTTACATCGAGTTGCCATGCCGAAATTACCAAGGTTTCCATGCAAAAATAAATGAGACCACCCAAATATATAAAATACACCCTTCCATGAGGAAAATTTTCATAAAAGTGGTCAAAATTGGTCCTAGCAGCCTTAAGAGAATTGGTCCCAGCACCCTTAAGAGAATACCCGCCACAATTCATGGTTTGGGAAGAATGCCCACACCATGGTACCATCCTATAGCTAGTTGGTTTCACTACCTATTCATAATTTGATTTTGCTTTAATCTTTCTTGAGAAAGATACAGGCCTACCAAAATAGGGTTTTTCACCGGTGGATGAAAAAATGGCTAAGTAGCCTCAAAACGATGCCCGCCCTAAATTATGGGTTAGAGTAAATGCCCGCAGCGCATGGGGGTATTGTAGATTGTTCTTGAACATACCCTACCATGTATTCAGATTGTCTTGGAATTGGATGAAGAAACATTTATGGACCTACGAAAAGGGTGTTTTAGGCAGATTAGACCAAATTGAGAAATTTGTCTAAGTATGGAATTGGTGTTAAATATTCCCAAGTGGACTTAAGGAAATGCCCACCATGCCTCATATAATGATGTGAAAAATGTATTGAGAATGTGAGTCTCTATAGTTTTGTATGGAGCATACAACCATGTCACTTGCCTCACAAAACTACAACATGTATTTAAGGAAGAATTGGTCCCAACAACCTTAGTCAAAATTGGTCCCAGCAGCCTTAAGAGAATGCCCTCCACAATTCATGGTTTGAGAAGAATTCCTGCACCATGGTACCATCCTATGGTTGGTTGGTTTGGATAACTATTCATGATTTGAGTTTGCTTTATTTTTTCTTGAGGAGAAAGATACAGGCCCGCTAAAATAGGGTGTTTCACCGGTGGATGCAAAAATGGCTAAGTAGCCTCAGAAAGATGCTCACCCTAAATTATGGGTTAGAGTAAATGCCCGCAGCACATGGGGGTCTTGTAGATAGGTATTTGGCCTACCTGACCATGTATTCATATTGTCTTGGAAGTGGATAAAGAGATAGTTATGGACTTTCCAAAAGGGTGTTTTAGGCATATTAGACCAAATTTAGAAATTTGTCTAAGTATGGAATTGGTGTTAAATCTGCCCAAGTGTCCTTATGGAAATTCCCACCATGCCTCATAGGATGATGTGAAAAATGTATTGAGAATGTGAGTCTCTAGAGTGTTGTATGGAGCATACAACCATGTCACTTTCCTCACCANCAGCCTTAAGAGAATGCCCGCCGCAATTCATGGTTTGAGAAGAATGCTCGCACCATGGTACTGTCCTATTGATAGTTGGTTTGGAAACCTATTCATGATTTTATTTTTCTTTATTTTTTCTTGAGGAGAAAGATACATGCCTGTGAAAACAAGGTGTTGCACTAGCGGATGCAAAAATGGCTAAGTAGCCTCAGAAAGATGTCTGCCCTAAATTATGGGTTAGAGTAAATTCATGCAGCACATGGGGGTCTTATAGATTGGACTTCGGCCTACCTGGCCAATTATTCATATTGTCTTGGAAGTGGATGAAGAAACAGTTATGGACCTGATAAAAGGGTGTTTTAGGAAGATGAGAGAAAATTGAGAAATTTGTAAGTATGGAATTGGTGTTAAATCTGCCCAAGTGGCCTTAAGGAAATGCCCTCCATGCCTCATAGGATGATGTGAAAAATATATTGAGAATTTGAGTCTTTAGAGTGCTGTATGGAGAATAAAACCATCTGAATTGCCTCACTAGAGAGTCTCTAAGGAGGAATATACCAACCTCCCAAAAGTGCCTCCAAGCCATATTTGCACTATTCCAGTACTCGCAAAACTGCTTAAGTGGCTTCACAGAAATGCACGCCAGAGATTGTCCTGATGATGATAAATTTATCTGAGGGTATGGGGTTGTTATTTTATGAAGTGTCTATCTTTCCATGTTCTTATTTTTTGTTATGGTGACAACATGAGGAAAATAGCAATCTTCCAAAATAGAAGAAATTTGTTTTTGCATATTCACAAGTTTGAAAAAATTGACTAATTGTTAAGAATAGGAGTTTGAGAGGTCAGTTGGAAATGACCACCAAGGGTTGCATTTATTCAAGTAAATTGATCAAATGTAATGGATCCATTCTTTGGTAAGTTTTCCATCTGCTCATGACTTCAGGTCTCCATAGGGTATTCAGACATGTGAAATAGGAGTCTACCAAAATAGGAAGAAATATGTTTTGATGCTCAAAAGAAGTTAAGAAGCTATTTTTTTATGCCCTCCAGAGGCTCAAGTTGTCTCAGTAAATTATAAAGATGACATGGTCTTGTTACCTAGTGGAAAGGCTATCCATGCATACCTTTAGTTTGCTTAGTGATGGAGAGATGGAAAAAATATGGGTCGCATGATGTGATGAGGTTGGAAAGACACATGATGGTGTCCTAATGTCTGATGATGTATTTGTTAAATTCTAATAGTGGTTTGCAAGAGTATGATAATTTTGGGAATTTTACTAGGTGGTGAAAAACTGCCCTAAAGAAGTTGTGTTATGAAAATGTCCACAATAATTCATTAGAAGAAGAAAATGCTCGCCGAGGAGAGACAAAGAAGCTTTAGAGGATGAAAGTGGTCCTTATGGAATCACCATGTTGGCCTCTACTGATTGGGTGTCTCACACCTCAAATTGGATGAAAATAAAAATATCATCACGTTGACCTAGGGTTTGATAATAATTCTGGTAAAAATGCGTAATTGACCTCAGTAAAATGCCCGCCATTTCCTGTAGTTGATGGATTAAATTGTTCTGAGGGTATGGGTCTCTAGAGTGTTGATTGGTCCATCTAACCACATCATTATTTTGTCCAAAAAATATTCGAAGATAAAGTTACCAGTATGCCAAAAGTGCCCTATGGCTTGTTTTTCTCCAGTCCAGTAAAATACCCACCCGACTCAGAAGAATATGAGTCTGAAGGGGAAATCAGTTTAGTTGTGCTGAATGGGATGTAATACATCATCTGGAATCATTAGTTTAGGAGTTAGTGAAATTAAAAATCCCTCATGTTGACTTAGGGTTTTATAATTTTGTCCAAGTGGTAAATCTGTAGTTTAAAATACTATTTTCAAATGCCCACAAGATGATGTGTATGTATCAATTAATTCATCAAATTACATGTATTTGTTCCTTGTTTAAGTGTTTATCCATTCATGGTTTCAGTTTTCCCTATGGAGGTCACATCAGTGAAAAAATTACCTTCCATGTTGAAAAAACATCATGTTCACATAGCGTATGAGTTTGCCCCCACATAGCTTAAAATATATATAATAAAAAAGTTTTTCAGATGCCCACACAAGACAGATATTTAAATAGAGATTTCTCGACTAGTTAATTAGAAAAATATTAAATAAATACGAGACATAAACAAAATATAGTTTATTATTTAATTAACATACATAAATTTAATTTATTTCGAAGAGATTGATGCTTTCTTTCACAACCTACAAGAAGTATCGTACTGATCACTGAAAACATTGGATTTGGAGATGAATTCTCTATAATGTTATCTTATGTTCTAATAAATACAAAACTCCACCATACAAAAAAAAATTAATTAACTTTAGATAAATACATGTATACAGTGATATGCTAACTAAAAATCATTTTTCATTATATGCCGATAAATACAAAACTCCATCATACAAATATTTGTTTTCATTAACTGTCGATAAATACATATATACATTGATTTATACATGTCTAACATGTTTTAGAGACAGCTGCACTCCATCTTCTTGAGAAGAAGACAAATCTGAATTGTCTCTCTTGAATTTCGTAGAAGACTGTAATTGTACTGGAGTTGGACAAGGCTTTTATTGCAATTTATTTTCAAGATCTTTAACTCTCTGTGAATTTTTTTTTTAATTTTCAAGTTGTTACAGCTGCAACTGTTTCCCCAAATTTTCAAATTTTGGACCCCCTTGTTAATTTTAGCATTGCCTAGAATCGTTTGGATCCATGAACTCTTTTTGTTTTTGCTTCAATTTTGGACTATTTTGAGGTTAAATCTCTTTTTGTTTTTTGAAAAATTGCTTATGTTTGAAACTGCTGTGGGTTGCTGAGTTTAGAGTTTGGTTTGTTTCCCTTTGAGCTGCGATTTCTTCTCGGTATCTTATTTCTCATGCTAGCCACTGTTCTGAAGGCCATTTAAACAACATATCGGAACCATGTTTCCTTAGGAAGCCTTCGTCGCGGAAATTGAATGATGATTATTCTGCAGGAGGATCATGACTTCTCAGTTGTCGCGTTGTATCATTGACTTGTTTATAATATCGGAGGTTGGTCGAGGTTGAATCGAGATATTTGGTCTTTGTGAAGCCGTTGTTTCGGATGTGAAACATGTTTTTTGGATCGCTGCAAAACCTTAATTTGTTCCGAACACTTAACATTTTACATTGATCTTGTGTCATAGAAAAAGTTATGGTTTGGATTGGAGGCTGTAGTCTGTTTATCTTCCGCCCTTGTGGCTCCCAAGAAAACTAGGTATATACCCTATAACTGCTCCGCCTGCCGATACGTTGTCAGGTTTTCGTCGCTTTGTTTTTGGATCGGAGGCTGTAGTCTTTCCTCCTCCGCCCTTGCGGCTGTGTAACGCACTAAATATCCGACATTGATGTCTTTCCGCTCGCCGACTAGGAACTTTTCTGCCCAGAGTTCAGATTTAGCTCTTTCGACTCCGATAAACTTAATGGTCTCATAGATCCCGTTGCCTATTTGAGATCCGCTAACACGGCTGTGAGTGAGACTACACGGTCGATGTTTTAATGTTTTATGCCGCCGATAAGTTTTGCTCTTCCTGTCATTTTGTGAGTTTTAAACCCCGTGTGGGCGACAGTGTTTTTGGTACTTGTTAAGGTTTTCATGACAAGGGCGTAATACAGGGCCTCTTTTGATGACTATTCGTTCTGTTGATGTTTTTGATTGAAAATACGCAGTCCTGATTAATGATAAATGTCGTTTAATTGCAGACGGACTCAAGAGACTTCTTCAGATTACTACTACAAGAAGGCATATCTAGGAGACGAAGCAGCAGAATGTCGGCTAGGCTAGACCGAGTGTGTATTGAAATTGACGGAATCTCAAGGAGGACAAATGAAAGACAAGGCAGAATCGATGGATACAAAATCCCAAGATTGGAAAGATCCTTCAGTTACCGAGCTGATCCTGCTTTGTTAAGTACTCATAAGTTGAAATCTAAAAATACGTAACACATGAAGTGAATCATGAGTACTCCCGGAAAAGACAAAATGGTGATATTAGACGGTTTTGAGGAGCCCAAAGGTCACACGGTTGGGGCAGCCCAAGCAGTTAGTTGATTTAGCTTAAATATAGGAAAGTTAGAGTTTACAGGGGATTTTTCCCTAAAAAAACTTGTGAACTATTGTTTGTAAGAGGAACTACTTCGTTTTACAATAAGAAATGACAAATTTTGCCTGTTGGAGAAAGTGCTATGTGGAATTTTCCAATGTGATCAATGAACAATGTTGAAGGGGAACTATTTCATTTTTTACTGTGTTTCATTAACTATGAGAGCATTCTAAATTTATGAACCTATGTTATTACCTTAATGTTCTCTAGTATATTCTGTGATGTTTTCCACTATGAGTAATGGAAGTTTTAACTGTTGATGAGCTATATTGTCATGTACACTTTTATTCATGTTTATATGTTTGGTTCTAGGAACAGCTATCTGTGATTTGCTGTAACATGTGAACAGTATTACATTACTCATAAATTAATATCTAGCTCTCTAGACAAATCCTAGTTAGTATTTATTTTCTAGTTGTGTGTGATTTAGATGTGAGGGAGTTTAAGACGAGAGGTAAGAACCTGCGCATCACATTGTGAATACTCCTTGCATTCTTAATCAATCTGCATGTTAGGTAGGCACTTCCATATCATACTTAAATTCAAAAAATCCAAAATATATACGGTGGACTAGGCCGCAACTCGTAAAACCTTTTATTTTAGTTACTTGAACTATGGTAGCCGGACCGCAAACTGGACAGATTCCCTACACCAAACAGTCATGGGCTAGTTGGGAATGTTGACTGGGGAGAATCCCTTGTTGTTGTTTCCTACAATTTTCCAGGCCTCAATAGTTTCTGGCACTAGAAGGAGGGCCACCAGTCCATGGCTGGCCCAGGAAACCTATTTTACCAAGACTATTCCATCGGTAACAGTTCAAAAATCAGTGTATTTCATAATACAATTCCTGAAGAGGGGGGTAGAGAACATTTGTATTTTGTCGACAACGAAGTTGTTAATGATCTGAGAAGACAGACTAGGGAATACATTAAGAATATTGGAGGATTGTTGATTATCCCTGAATTTCCCAAAATAGAATATAAAAGGAAAGATCGTCCTATATTGGAAGACTTAGTGTTGGTTGGGGATTGGGAAGAACTTGTCGAAACAACCTTACAGGAAGTTGTACAGCCTTTGAAAAAAGTAGGCCTGGATACTCCTCATAGTTCTCATGTTCATGCTCCTATTCGCTCACCCCCTCACTCTCCACCCAGACTCATGGCAGGCGTAAACGCAAATCAACCACCCAACCCACCGAATCCACCACCTGCCTCGAAAGCCAGATCACCTTTAAACCTAACACCTCCTTTGCATGATTTACCTCAATATTTTGAAAAGATGCTGCCCAAATTTGACCCAAATGAGAAGATACTAGTAGATGACCACTTGTAAAGTTTCTATTTGGTATTAGAAGGGTTAAGGGCTGGGGAATATGAGGATGTAGTTTGCATAATTTTCCCACACACCCTTAAAGGAGCTGCAGCATTGTGATACTTTGGTTTACTGACAAATTCTATCCCTGATTGGGATACCTTCGAAAGGATTTTTAGAAGTAAGTATGTAGCCCAAAAGACTCATGCAGCTCTCATGAAAGGACTATGCACCTTAAAGAAAGAAAGAAAGGAGAAGGTGAATAGTTTCACCCATAGGTTTGCAGCCTATCTTAAGAATTTTTATGAAGATGACAAACCTTCGAATAAAGTCCTGATTGAATATTATACCTCAGCTCTAGGACCTGAGTTGGCCATGTTTTCCAAAATGAAGGCCAAGCCTACTCTAGCGGAGACCTATGAGGAGGCGGAGAAAGTAGAGGCTGAAAGGGAAAGGATCGAAGATTATCCCGAACAGTCAGGAGAGAAAAATGTGGGGAGGAAATCTTTGTCGTTTACCAAGCCTAAGGAGGAGTAGTCACCAGATTTTGAAGGAATGGAAAAAATGATGCAGAAGCTTTCTAACGGAATCATAGACTTGGAAAAGGAAAAGGAAGCCCAAAATTTCTACAAGCCCTATTACAAAAAAAGGGAAGATAACAATCAATCCCAACCCCCTCTACACAATTCGGCATCTATGAATTTAACAAAGGTAGGAATGGACAATTTTTTCACTTTCCACCAACAACCCCACTTTGAAAATAATTGTCCTCAATGGATAAACTCAATGAAGTTGGTTATGAATCAGTTGTTGGATTCTAAATTGACAAAATATGAAGATGAAGAAAGGAAAGACGGTAATACATCAACAAAAGAACAAGAGGATGAGACCATGGTTTTATGGGATTGTGTTTCATTATTTGATGCCGAGAAAGAAAAGGTTTTGGGACACGAGGACATCCTGGAAACAAATGTAACAACAAGAAGCCAAGGGTTGGCTAAATAAAATAGTCTTGTGCTCCCAAATATTAAAAGACTTCAAAGGAATGTTAAAAAATTTCAAAATATCTCCTTAGCTAATGAAATTCCGGAATTTACCATCACCAGTCAAGGTCCTAGACAGACTAACGTGTTCGCCAAGCCCAATCAAGGAAAAATAAGTAATGGTTAACCAAATCCCACTAAGCCAAAGATGGAATATGACATTGTGGAAGATATAAAGAAGGTAACGGGGAATATCTCGTTATTTGAAATGTGCAAGGTGCTGCAGTAGAAAGAAAAGTTGTTGAAAGCACTTGAAGCATTAGAGGAGGGGCTTCCCACCGATAATCAGCCCAAGGAAGAAGAAGAAATTGGGGAAGGAAGTATACGAGGTAATCCTAAGAGCAAGAATCCACCTTTTCTCCTCACCTTTGAAATTTTTAACCACAACGTACATAATTGCTTGGTAGACGCAGGGGCATCG
>LPNX011014683.1:232107-244197 GCA_001517045.1 Pseudotsuga menziesii
GACTTAAGAATGCAACAGCTGACTTGCTGGCCACATCAGCTGCAAGGCTTGTGCCCTCTAATAATCGGTGCTCTATTGAATTGATTTTTAGGCCCTCAGTTCCGGATATGATTACCAACCTACGAGTGTTCAATGACGATCATCAAATTATAGAATGCTTAACGAATGACAAGGCATTTAAAGGGGTAATTATTAATGACGAAGAACATCACGCCGAGCTAAAATTCGATAATTTCATCCCTAAGGGAGTCAGAACTTTAGAACGGATGTTTGATTTAAATGAAAAGTTTAGAAGACCAGCAAATGTGAAGACTCATAGCTCATCTCTACAGTTTGAATTGATTAATTTGGGGATTGAGATGAATCCTAAATTTGTGAATCTTGGAAAATGTTGTTCGCCGACTGAAAGGGATAAGTTCATCATTCTTTTCAGACAATACAAAGATGTTTTTACCTGGACATATGAATATCTAAAGACATATGACACCAGTATCATCCAACATGTTATCCCCATCAAATCTGGAGTCAAACCTTATCAGCAGCATTTAAGTAAAATGTATCCAAAATTGGAACCTCTAATCCAGAGTGAAGTTAATAAATTACTGGATGCTAGAATCATTTTTAAGGTTAGACACTCGGAATGGGTTTCAAATCTGGTACCGATAAGGAATAAATATGGAGAAATCAGGTTATGTGTGGATTTTAGAAACTTAAATCATACTTTAGATAAAGACAATTATCCTGTTCCACCCATGAAGCAACTACTGCAAATGGTTTCAAGTTTTGAACTATTCTCTTTATTAGACAGATTTTCAGGCTACAATCAAGTATTAGTAGCCGAAGAACACGGATTGAAAATTACATTCAGGACTAGGTGGGGAACTTTTGCTTACAGAAGAATGCCCTTTGGACTTATAAATGATGGAGCTATGTTCCATGGACTTATAAATGAGGGCTATGGACATACCTCGATGACATCATGATATTCTCAAAGAAGAGAGAAGGACACGCATTTCATCTAAAGCAAATTTTTGAATGCTACCGAAAATATGGTATCTCACTAAACCCCAAGAAGTGCATGTTTGCTGTTACGGAAGGTAAGTTGCTAGGTCACATGATTTCAAAGAAGGGGATCTCCATAGACCCAAAAAGGATCAAAGCCATTGAACAGATTCCCTTGCCCGATAATAAAAAGGGCATGCAATCATTTATGGGGAAAATAAACTTTGTGCGAAGGTTTGTGCCAGACTTCGCTCAAATTGTTAAACCTTTGCAGCAAATGGTGAAGCAAAGTGTACAATTCAAGTGTATTGAGGTTGAGAAGAATGCATTCGGCAAGATTAAAGCCGCTGTTGCGCATGCACCCTCCCTCAAAATCCTGGATTTTGATAAAGATTTTACTCTATACACTTTCGCATCTAATGATTCGCTAGCAGCTATGCTTACTCAGAAGGAAGATGGGGGAAATGAATTCCCCATATCATTTATGAGCACTGGTCTGCAAGGGGCTGAATTGAATTACCCGGCTATAGATAAACAATCTTACGTAGTGTTCAAAATAGTGAAACAATTCAGGCCCTAAATAATAAAGAACCGGACCAAGATAATCATCCCACACCTAGCTGTGAGGTCTCTTTTCGTACAGAAGGAGTTAGGAGAAAGAAGGGGCAATTGGGTAACAACTCTTCAGGAATATGACCTCGAATTCAATCCAGCTTCTATAGTTAAAGGGAAAGGATTGTGCAGGCTGATGACTGAAAATAGAAACAATGAAGAACATGCCTGGGAAGACGAAGCTGAGTTACATTTGATGGATGTATGTCCTTTTTTCATAGCCCCAAAATCTTGGTATCGAGACCTTGTGCATTACCTTTAGACATGATCATTACCGGAACATTGGAATTCTAAGCAAAGAAGAGCATTGCATCTTAAATCATCCTCATATCAAATTATTGAAGGAATATTATTCAGAAAGAATTACGACAGAGTTATTCTTAGATTCTTAGAGAAAGAATATGCAAAGAAGGTAATGACAAATTTGCATGATGGGCCTGCTAGGGGACATTTTTGCGGAGATACTACAGCTCATAAAATTCTCAGAGTTGGATACTATTGGCCCACGCTTTTCAAAGATGCACATGCCCATGTCAGAAAATGCGACATTTGTCAAAGGTGTAGTGGAAGACAAGCTAAAGCAACAGGACACTTGAAGCGTGTGATAATAATAGATCCTTTTGAGCAATGGGGGTTAGATATCATTGGGGATATAAAGCCAAATTTTTCCCTGCAACACAAGTATATTCTGACAGCAACTGACTACTTCACTTGTTGGGTCAAATCCATCCCATTGCACAAAATCAATGAGGATGCAGTCATAGATTTCTTGCAAGACCATATTATGACCAGGTTTAGAGTTCCAATTTCTTTAGTTTTTGATAATGCTACTTACTTTTCCTCAATAAGATTAACTGCTTTTGCTCATGAGAAAGGGATTAAGTTGCATTACTCTACTAATTACTATCCATAGGGAAATGGTTTAGCAGAATCTACAAACAAGAATCTGATTAGGATTTTAAAAAAGACGGTGATAGAAAATCAGAGGAGTTGGCACTCAGCATTACCAAACGCCCTTTGGGCTGATAGAGTCACCCCCAAGTCTTCGATAGGAGTGTCTTTGTATACCCTTGTGTATGGTAAAGAGGCCATTCTACCCCCCAATATCATGATACCCTCTTCCATAATAGCTCAAGAATCTAGAGGATCGGATAATGAAGTCTTGCAAATGAGGATATATAATCTCCTGAAGGCAGAAGAGTCTCGATCTAAAGCCATAGAGCGCTTTAAACAGCAACAAGAGGTATTAAAGAGATGGTTTGATAAACATAAGGATGGAACAAATATTTTGAGGTGGGAGATTTGGTTCTCAAGTGGGACCACCCCCATGATGAGAAAGCAAAACACATGAAATTTTAGCAGTTGTGGGTAGGTCCTTTCCATATTGCGACAAAGCTTGGCCCCTCAACTTATAAATTGCAAGATTTACAGGGGTGGGAAGAGAACTTACCAGTAAATGGTTTAGTTCTCAAACCTTATTTTTCCTGAGTTTTGTTTGTGTTATTTTATCTTGTATATAAATAATTTGACTTGGCCGTTTACTTTAAGTTATGTAGTTTTGGTTTTTTTTAGTTTAATTTTTGACTGATTTCAATAAAGCAGGTAAACTCACGGTTGAATAGAGAACATCAAAATTTTGGAATGATTAAAGTTCTTGGGTATAAGACTGTGTATTATTGTTTATCTAAAATAATTTATTCTATTTGAGCAGTTTTCTCGAGCGGCCATGAACACATTGAAGTCCTGCTAAACCCTTGTAAAATAAGCCAGAATCAAAGGGTTTGGCATACTATTTTGAGGCTCCATCCATATCACATTTAAAATGTCCTAGGGAGTGACAGCAAAGGGCCCATGGAAAGGCAACAGGGTAAACATTATATTATATATAAATGATCCTGTTAGGGCCTGGAAATTCGCAGGAGACAATAGTAAGGGATTCTCCCCAATCAACGTTCCCAACTATCCTGTTGACTGTTTGGTATAGAGAATTCATCCCGTTTGCGGCCTAGCTACCGTAGGTCAAAGTAACACAACCAAGGCTTTACTGGTTGCGGCCCGGTCCACCGTGAATTTGGTATTTTTTGACTTAATGTATGATATGCAAGTGCCTAACTAATAATGCAGGGTGCTAAAGATGCAAGGAACAGTCACAAGGTGATGCGTAGGTTCTTACCTCTCGACTTAAGGTTCACAAGCACCCAAAACACATACAACATAACACAGAATAAAATAACTACCTAAACTATCCCTAGGGAGCAGAGTTATCATTCATTGGTGAGTAATACATTTTGTACGTGCATTATGAAGAGTTACAGATAGCTGATACTTCATTCAAGACACATGAACAATTACAGATATTTAAACAACCAGATAGCTGATTATTTTATGAACAACATTTATTACTCACAGTGGAAGACATCCCAAAAAATACTGAAGAACACTCAACAAGAAGATAGGTTCAGGAAGTTAAATACTCTCACAGTAAATGAAACACAGCTGAAAACGAAATAGTTCCTCTTCAACATTATTCATTTAGTCGCATTGATACATTCCACATTTCGCTCTCTCCAGTGACAAAAGTTGCACTTTTTTACTGTAAAACGAAGTAGTTCCTCTTACAAGCAAAAGAGTTTACAAATTTTTCAGGGAAAAAGCCCCATCATGAGTCCTATCTTTACAGTATTTAAACTACACCCCCCATCATTAGGGATTCCCCAACGTGTGACTTTTTCCAGTCTCTCCAAACCTTTCAGCTTCCTCTTCTGGCCGATTTGTCTTCCCAATTATCTTTTGTGATCGTTCATCTCCCGATCAGTAACCGATAGGTATTCCTAGTTTGTACCTCTATCGTTCTCTTGTTTTGTCCTTTTCTCCGCTTTGTCTTCCTTGTGACCCTGCCAGTTTCGATCTGACCCAGCTAAGCCTTCACTCCGGGTCGCCTCAATAGTCCATCGAATTCCTCCTGCAAAACAACTTCGGTGCATCATTTGTTGGAATGGGATTTTAAACATTAAAATTATCTGCTCGGAATGGTCAATCCACAAGAAAATAATTAGGTGCATCTGGACATAGTCTCGATTAAGCCTTGGGCGGGAAGGTTATAAATTGGCAGTCAGCAAGCTTTGTCATCGGACATGGAAAGACTTTCCTGGCCGCAATGGCAGACAAGATAAAGCTAAAGATACTCGACGCAGGCGGGAAACACTTCAATCGGAAGTAGGCACGGTTTGTGCATCGGACGTGGAAAGACTTTCCTGGCTGCAACGACAGACAAGAGAAAGCTAAAGATACTCGACGCAGGTGGAAAACGCTTCAATTGGAAGTCGGCACGGTTTGGGCATCGGACGTCAAATGGATTTCCTAGCCGCAACGACAGAAGGCGAATAAAGATCAATGCCCGTCGGCAGTCGAGGCAACTTAGAATTCGGATGCCAAACCACTTTGGAAACCGCAATGGCGGAAGGGAGAAGGATTGGAGCTTTTGATTCAATATAAAAAGACGCCCGATTCAAGAAAACTTAAGTGTTTTGAGCAGTTAAGGATCAGCAACAGCTAAAGTCATTCTTCCTGCGAAAAGGCGGCCTTAAAGGACAAAGATTTGACTTCTCCAAATTCACACCTGTGGTTCAACATGAAAATCAAACACAAACGACCTATGAAACAAGCCACAATCTGATATTCAGAATAAACCAAAGTTAAAGCAAGACCTCACGAGATCAAACCACTTTAAATGATAAGGAGGGGCCCAAAATTTAAGAAACTTGCAGCAGCAACAACTGGCGATTACCTGGTGAACCTAGATCTCTGGGAAATTAATCTTTGAGTGACAGACTATCTAACAACAAATGCATCCTTTCGAATTCTTCCAGCAATATGGATTTCTCAAATGACAGAAGTGTGTACCCTTAATCATTGATGTCAGTCCAATTAGGGAGAGTGGAAACCAGAATCGTCAAGTCCAGATAACTATGCTGAGGCCAGAGGATGAGTTTCATTATTACCTTTGTCTTCAGGTGGGTAATAGATTTGGACACCATAGGATTGTAGGATGGTAAACATAAATATTCGTTTGTTCCTCATTCCCATGCCATTGTAACAATTTTCTTGTTCTTTTGGACTTTTGTCCCTTTTCATATGAGTTTGCTTACATGCCTTTCCTACTGAATTTTAATTCAAGATCCTCTATCCCATAGTGTCCTTTTGTGTGAGTAGTGTACTTCAAGTTTAAGCTCACGGATGGAGAGGATCTTTCATCAATTTAGTACTTATGATTCAGCATCTGCTTTGATGTATGATGCTGTTCATAGGAGTTCTTTGATTCTTATCTTCCTTTTGGCATTCGTTTCTTGGCATGGGATCATTTATATTTAATATACTATTCACCTTGCTTCTTTCCATGGGTCCTCTGCTATCATCCCCTAGACATTTTAAGTGTGACGTGGATGGAGCCTCAACATAGTATTCTGGAATCTTTGAATCCAGTTTATTTCACAGGGGTTAAGGAGGACTTCAATGCACACAGAGCTATTCAAGAAAACTGCTAAACTGGAAGAAGTTCTTTCATATAAGAAGCAACACACAGTCTGATACCAAAACATTTATCAAACCCAGAAATTTTGAATGTTCCCCATGCAACTGCAGGTTCGTCCCCTTTATTGAAATCAACAAAACATGCTAAAAAAATGACTCAAAAGACAGCCGGATGAATTATTTATATACAAGATAGAAGCATTCAAACAAACTCAAGAAAAATAAGGCTTGAGAACCAAACCATTTACTGGTAGGTTCTCCTCCCACCCCTACAGATATCGCAACTTGTAAGTAGAAGGACCAAGCTTGGCTGCAATCTGAAAAGGGCCTACCCACAACTGCTGGAATTTGGTATGCTTTCCTTTCTCATCATGGGGGTGGTCCCATTTGAGGACTAAGTCTCCTACTTCAAAGTATTTTGTACCAGCTTTATGCTTGTCGAACCATCTCTTAACTGACTCTTGTTGTTTCTTAAAGCGTTCTTTGGATTTAGATCTAGCCTCCTCTGCTTTCAAAAGATTATATATTCTTATTTTTAAAACTTCATCATCCGACCCCTTAGACTCTTGAGCTAGTATGGAAGATGGTAGAATGATATTGGGAGGAAGGATGGCTTCTTTACCATAGACCAGTGTATATGGAGACACTCCTATTGCAGATTTGGGGGTGACTCTATCAGCCCACAGGGAGTTTGGTAGTGCTGAGTGCCAACTCCTTTGGTTTTCTATTACAGTCTTCTTTAGGATTCTAATCAGATTTTTATTTGAGGATTCAGCTAGGCCATTTCCTTGTGGATAGTAGTTAGCATAATAATGCAATTTTATTCCTTTATCATGAGCAAAAGCAGTTAATTTAATTGATGAAAAGTATTTAGCATTATCAAAAACTAACGAAATTGGAACTCCAAAATTGGTCATGATATGATCTTGCTGAAAGATGATGACTTCGTGTTCATTTATCTTGCGCAACAGGACAACTTCGACCCAGTGAGTGAAATAATCAGTTGTAGTCAGAATGTATTTGTGTTGGAGAGAAGAATTCGGTTTTATTTCTCCAATAATATCTAGCCCCCATTGCTTGAATGGTTCTGTGATCATCACAGGCTTTAGGGGTGCTGCCTCTCTAGGCTATCTTCCACCACACCTTTGGCAAATATCACATTTCCTGACATGTGCATGTGCATCCTTAAAGAGCGTAGGCCAGTAGTAACCTGCCTTGAGGGTTTTGTGGGCTGTGGTATTCCCTGAATAATGTCCTCCAGCATGATCGTCATGTAATTCTGACATTAATTTCTTTGCATATTGTTTTTCTAAGCATCTGAGGAGAACCCCGTTATAATTCCTTCTGAATAATACTCCTTCAAAAAGCTGGTAGGATGTTGATTTAAGACATAGCGCTCTCCTTTGCTTGGAATTCCAATGTTCTGGTAACAGCCCTACCTACAGGTAATGCACCAGGTCTCTGTACCAAGACTTGGGAGCTGTAAATAAAGGACATACATCCATTACATGTAACTCAGCCTCATCCTCCCAGGCTTGGTCTTCATTGTTCCCACTTTTAGTCATCAGTTTGCACAACCCTTGACCTTTCACTATAGAAGCTGGTTTGAATTCGAGGTCGTACTCCTAAAGAGCTGTTACCCAGTTACCCCTTCTTTCTCCTAACTCTTTCTGAATAAGAAGGGATCTTACAGCTGGGTAGGGGACTATTACCTTGGTCTGATTCTTCAAAATATAAGGCCTGAATTGCTTTACTGCCTTAAATACTGCGTAAGTTTGCTTATCAACGGCTGGGTAGTTTAATTCAGCCCCTTGTAGACCCGTGCTCATGAAGGATATTGGGAATTCATCCCCCCCTTCTTCCTTTTGGGTGAGCACAGCTGCCAGTGAATGATCGGATGCAAATGTATACAAAATAAAGTCTTTATCAAAGTCTGGGCTTCTCAGGGAGGGTGCATGTGCAACAGCAGTCTTGATTTTTTTGAAAGCATTCTTTTCAATTTTAGTCCACTTAAATTGTGCATTTTGTTTCACCATCTGCTGCAGTGGCTTAACAATCTAAGCAATTTCAGGGACAAATCTTCGCACGAAGTTTATAGTGCCCATGAAAGACTGCATCCCTTTCTTATTATGGGGAAAGGGGATTTGCTCAATGGCTTTGACTCTTTCTGGATCAATAGAAATTCCTGTCTTTGAAACTATGTGACCCAACAACTTGCCCTCTGTGACAACGAACACACACTTTTTAGGATTGAGGGAAATGCCATATTTTCGACAGCGTTCAAAAATTTGCTTTAAGTGAAACGTGTGCTCTTCTCTTTTCTTTGAGAATATTGTAATGTATTCAAGGTACACTACAACACTTCATCCAATCAATCGGCTGAAGGCTATGTCCATAGCCCTCTGAAATTTCGCTCCAGCGTTAATCAGCCCAAAAGGCATCCTTCTATAGGCAAAGGTTCCCAATTTAGTTCTGAACGTTGTCTTTAATCTGTCTTCTTCGGCTACTAATACTTGATTGTAGCCAGAGAAACCATCTCATAATGAAAACAATTCAGACCCTCAAACCATTTGTAGCAGCTGCTCCATGGGTGACACAGGATAGTTATCTTTATCTGATGCATGGTTTAAGTTCCTGAAATCCACGTAGAGTATGATTTCTCCAGACTTTTTCCTTACTGGTACCAGATTTGATACCCACTCAGAGTGTCTGAATTTGAAGATGATTCTTGCGTCAAATAACTTCTTCACTTCACTTTGAATCAGCGGTTCCAATTTCGGGTGCATTTTCCTCAAAGGTTGCTGATATGGCTTGATGTCTGCTTTAATGGCAACGACATGCTTGATGATGCTGGTGTCATACGTTTTCAAATCTTCATACGTCCACGCGAAAACATCTCTTTATTGTTTAAATAGATTGATGAATTTGTCTCTTTCTGTTGGTGAACAGCATTTGCCGATATTCACGAACTTAGGAGCCGTTTCAATCCCCAAATTTATCAGCTCGAACTGTAGCGCTGAGTTGTGGGTCTTCCCGTTGGGTGGTCTTCTGAATTTTTCATTTAAATCGAACATTTTTTCCAACGTTCTGACTCCTTTAGGAATGAAATTATCGTATTTCATCACAACCTGATGCTCTTCATCGTCTATGATCGCTCCTTTGAACACCTCATCATTCGTTAAACATTCTATGATCTGCTGGTCATCATCAAACACTCGTAGGTTCATAATCATATCAGGTATAGAGGGCCTGAAAAGCAGTTCGACAGAACATCGATTATTAGCGGGTACGAGTCTAGCGGCTGATGTGGCCAACATATCAGCAGCTGCGTTTTTAATTCTTGGAATTGAAACAATGTTAAATGCATTAAAATATTTCAGCAAATCCCATACCTCATTCTGGTAAGCCTTTAAGTGAGGAGAGATACAATGTATCTGATTCCGAATTTGTTTTACAATAATTTCAGAATCCCCAAAGACTTTTAGATTACTTACCTTTAATTCAATTGCCTTCTTTAGTCCTTGCACCAGTTCTTCATACTCAGCAGTATTATTAGTACATTCAAACTCTAATCTACATGAAAGGAAATGTTTATTCTTCTGTGGGTCAATCAGGACATAGTCAGCCCCTGACCCTTCTAATGTCTTAGAGCCATCAAAAAATAAAGTCCAAAAATCATTAACTAATGAAAATGAATCTATTCCTACTGCTAAGTCTACTATTTTACAGTCAATCTCATCAGCCTGTGAGAATCGAAGGAGATCAGGATGGGTATCAGATGTGTTGCTGGCTTCTTCTGCTTGGTAATTACCTGGTTCCAACTCAATAAAATAGTTTCCCAAGACAGAATCCACAGGTTCATTCTTCTCTTCAAGTCGGGTAACATTGTACTTCATGTGAGGCTCTCTTAAAATCTTGATCTGGTTCGGACTTCCTTTGTATGGCAACCACAGATGTGATCAATCAGAAGCGAAATATCCATTAAGTTTGGCTGACCAATCTCTGCTCAAGATAAGGCCGTATGCATTTGGTATATCAGCCACCACGATATTAATGACCTGGCATACTTTATCATTTGAAGCCAGATGGACTAGGACATCTTCCATATCACCAATTACCTTCACATCTATCCTGTCCAACCGAACTACTCTCAACGGGGATGGCTTGGTCTGCCCATTGATTCTTTTACAGAGAGATATTGGCATGACATTAACATTTGCCCCTGAATCTACCAAGCAATTATGTACATTGCAGTTAAATATTTCAAAAGTAAGGAGGAAAGGTGGATGCTTGTGCTTGGACTTACCTCCACTGTTGTTCTCTCCAATCTCTTCTTCTTCTTCTGGTTGATTGTTAGTGGGCGTCTTCTCGTCTGATGTTTCAAGGGCTCTCAACAACCTTTCTTTTTGCTGCGACACTTTGCACATCTCGAATAGTGGAACATTCACCTTTATCTGATTTAAATCCTCCACAATGTCATAATCCATCTGATGTTCCATGGGATGAGGCCTATTAGCACTCTCCTTACCTTCATTTGGCCTAGCCGTTGTATCATTCTGTCTAGGACTTTGGCTGGTAATAGCGAATTCTGGAATTGTGTCAGCCAAATACTTGTCTTGAAATCTCTTGTTAACATTTCTCTACAGCCTCTTAATATTTGGAAGTATAAGACTGTCTTCATTAACCGTCCCTTGGCTCCTCGTGGCTACATTGGTCTCCATAACGTCTTCACACCCCTGAGTCTTTTCTTCTTCAGCATCAAATAGTGAGACAGAATTCCATAAAGCCATGGTTTCCTCTTCCTTCTCTTTAGTAGATGTAGAGGTAGAATTTTCCTTTCCTTCTTCATTTCCCTCTTCTGTCAATCTAGAATCTAACAGTTGATTCATGACCAACGTCATCGAATTTATCCACTGCAGGCAATTCTTCTCAGAGTGTGGCTGTTGGTGGAACGTCCAAAAATTATCCAAGCCTACCTCTGTTAAATTCATAGATCCAGTATTGTGCAGAGGAGGTTGAGACTGGTGGTTGTCCTCTCTCTTCTTATAATATGGCTTATAAAACTTTTGTGCTTCCTTTTCTTTCTCCATATCTATGATTTTATTTGAAAGCTTCTGCATCATTTTGGCCATGTTTTCCAAATCTGGAGACTTTTCTTCTTTAGGCTTAGTAAAGAATAAGGATTTTCTTCCTGTACCCTTTTCTCCAGATTGTTCTGGATAGTCTTCAATGCTCTCTCTTTCAGCTTCCACCACTTCTTCTTCTTCATAGGTTTCTGTCAAAGTAGGCTTGGCCCTACCTTTGGAAAACATGGCCAAATCAGGGCCTAAAGCTGAGGTATAGTATTCAATAAGAACCTTGTCTGAAGGCTTATTTGTTTTAGAGAATTTCTTGAGATACGCTGCAAACCTTTGAGTAAAACTGTGCACTTTTTCTTTTCTTTCTTTCTTCAATGCGCACAGCCCTTTCATGAGAGCTGCATGAGTTTTCTGAGTTGCATACTTACTTCTGAACATTTTTTTGAAGGTATCCCAATCAGGGATAGAGTTAGCAGGCAATCCAAAGTACCACGATGCTGCAGCTCCTTTAAGGGTATGTGGGAAAAGTCTACATACCACATCTTCATGTTCCCCGGCCCTTAATCCTTCCACTGCCAGGTAAAAAATTTGTAGATGATCATCTACTAGTATTTTCTCATTTGGGTCAAACTTGGGAAACATCTTATCAAAGGATTGAGGTAGGTCGTGTAATGGAGGTGTTAGGTTTAATGGTGATCTGGCTCTCCATGCAGGTGGAGGATTTGGCGGGTTAGGTGGTTGATTAGCATTTACTCCTGCCATGAGTCTGGGTGGGGAGTGAGGAGGTGAACCAACTGGAGTGTGAGCAGGAGAACTGTGAGGGGTTTCTGGGCCTTCTTGATTCAAAGGTAGCACAACTTCCTGTAAG
>LPNX011014683.1:244244-284906 GCA_001517045.1 Pseudotsuga menziesii
TTACAACCAGCACTGAGCCTTCCGCTTCAGGACGATCCTTCCTTTTATACTCTCTTCTGGGTAGTTCAGGGATGACTGGAAATCGTCCAATCTTCTTTACGTATTCCCTGGTGTGTCTTATCAGATCGTTAACAATTTTGTTGTCAACAGAATATAGATGTTCTCTTTCTTCCGGAATTTGATTTTGAAACCCACCGCTTTCAGAACTGTTACCAGTGGAATATTCTCGGGAAAACGGGTTTCCTCGGCCAGCCATACACTGGCGCCCTCCTTCCAGCGCCAAAACTGTTGGGGCCTAGAAATTCACATGCGACAACAGTAAGGGATTCTCCCCAATCAACATTCCCAACTAGCCTGTTGACTATTTGGTAAAGGGAATCTATCCGGTTTGCGGTCCGGCTACCGTAGGTCAAAGTAACAAAACCAAGGCTTTACCAGTTGCACCCCGGTCCACCGTGAATTTGGTATTTTTTGACTTAATGTATGATATGCAAGTGCCTAAATAACAATGCAGGGTGCTAAAGATTCAAGGAACAATCACAAGGTGATGTGCAGGTTCTTACCTCTTGTCTTAAGGTTCACAAGCACCCAAAACACATACAACATAACACAAAATAAACTAACTACTTAAACTATCCCTAGGGAGCAGAGTTATCATTCATTGGTGAGTAATACATTTCGTACGTGCATTATGAAGAGTTACAGATAGCTTATACTTCATTCAAGACACATGAACAATTACATATATTTAAACAACCAGATAGCTGAATATTTTATGAACAACATTTATTACTCACAGTGGAAGACATCCCAAAAAATACTGAAGAACACTCAACAAGAAGATAGGTTCAGGAAGTTAAATACTCACAGTAAATGAAACACAGCTGAAAACAAAATAGTTCCTCTTCAACATTATTCATTTAGTCGCATTGATACATTCCACATTTCACTCTCTCCAGTGGTGAAAGTTTCACTTTTTTACTGTAAAATGAAGTAGTTCCTCTTACAAGCAAAAGAGTTTACAAATTTTTCAGGGAAAAAGCCCCATCATCAGTCCTATATTTATAGTATTTAAACTACACCCCCCATCGTTAGGGTTTCCCCAACGTGTGACTTTTTCCAGTCTCTCCAAACCTTTCAACTTCCTCTTTTGGCTGTTTTGTCTTCCCAATTATCTTCTGTGATCATTCATCTCCCGATCAGTAACCGATAGGTATTCCTAGTTTGTACCTCTGTCGTTTTCTTATTTTCTCCTTTTCTCCGCTTTTTCTTCCTTGTGACCCTGTCGGTTTCGATCTGACCCAGCTAAGCCTTCACTCCGGGTCGCCTCAACAGTTCGTCGAATTCCTCCTGCAAAACAACTTCGGTGCATCATTTGTTGGAATGGGATTTTAAACATTAAAATTATCTGCTCGGAACGGTCAATCCACAAGAAAATAATCAGGTGCATCCGGACAGAGTCTCGATTAGGCCTTGGGCGAGAAGGTTATAAATCGACTGTCGGAAATCTTTGGCATCGGACGTGGAGATACTTTCCTGGACGCAACAACGGACAAGAGAAAGCTAATGATGCTCGACGCAGGTGGGAAACACTTCAATCAAAAGTCGACATGGTTTGGGTATCAGATGTGGAAAGACTTTCCTGGCTGCAACGACGGACAAGAGAAAGCTAAAGATACTTGACGCAGGCGGAAAACGCTTCAATCGAAAGTCGACACGGTTTGGGCATTGGACGTCAAATGGATTTCCTAGCCGCAACGGCAGAAGGTGAATAAATATCAATGTGCGTCGGCAGTCAGGGCAACTTAGACTTCGGACGCCAAACCGCTTTGGCAGCCGCAACGACGGAAGGGAGAAGGATTGGAGCTTTCGATTCAACATAAAAAGACGCCTGATTCAAGAAAACTTAAGTGTTTTGAACAGTTAAGGATCAACAACAGCTAAAGTCATTCTTCCTGCGAAAAGGCGGCCTTAAAGGACAAATATTTGACTTCTCCAAATTCACACCCGCGGTTCAGCACGAAAATCAAACACAAACGACCTCTAAAACAAGCCGCAATCTGATATTCAGAATCAACCAAAGTTAAAGCAAGACCTCACAAGATCAAACCACTTTAAATGATAAGGAGGGGCCCAAAATTTAAGAAGCTTAGGGAGAAAAGTTGCAGCAGCAACAGATCTGATGCCAAGAATTGAATGCCAAAAGGCAGATACGAGTCGAAAGCTCCTATGAAAGCATTATGTATCAAAACAAATGATGAACCATATAAGTACTAAATCGCCAAAGTTCCTCTCCGTCCATGAGATGAAAATTGAATATATCTCTCACACAAAAGTACACTATGGATAGAGGAGCCTGAATCAAAATTCAGAAAGAAAGGCATCCAGGAGGACTCATATGAAAAGACAAAAGTTCAAAAAGAACAAAGGGTACAAAAGGGCATGGGAATGAGGAACAAATGAATATTTCTATTTACCATATGCTACAATCCTGTGGTGTCCAAGCTAACAGCTACCTAAAGACAGAGGTAACAAATGAAATTTATCTTCCTGGCCTTAAACGAGTTATCTTGACTTGAAAATCCTGGTTTCCACTCTCCTAAATTGGACTATCATCAATGATTAAAAGTACATACATTTGCCACTTGAGAAATCCAGATATCTGGAAGAATTCAACAGGTTCGTTTGTTGTTAAACAGTCTGTTACTCAAGAAATGATCGTCCAAATATCTAGGTCCACCAAGTAGTCGCCAATTGTTGCAGCTGCAACTGTTTCCCCAAATTTTCAAACTTTGGACCGCCTTGTTAATTTTGGCATTGCCTAGAATCGTTTGGATCCATGAACTCTTTTTGTTTTTGCTTTAATTTTGGACTTTTTTGAGGTTAACTCTCTTCCTGTTTTTCGAAAAATTGCTTATGTTTGAAATTAGTGTGGGTTGCGGAGTTTAGAGTTTGGTTTGTTACCCTTTGAGCCGCGATTTCTTCTCGGGAGCTTATTTCTCATGCTAGCCACTGTTCTGAAGGCCATTTGAACAATGTGTCGGAGTCATGTTTCCTTAGGAAGCCTCTATTGTGAAAATTGAATGATGATTATTCTGCAGGAGGATCGTGATTTCTCCGTTGTCGCGTCGTATCGTTGACTTGTTTATAATATCAGAGGTTGCTCGAGGTTGAATCGAGATATTTAGTCTTTGTGAAGCCGCTATTTCGGAAGTGAAACAGGTTTTTTGGACCGCTACGAAACCTTAAGTTGTTTCGAACACTTAACGTTATACATTGATCTTGTGCCATAGAAAAAGTTATGGTTTGGATCAGAGGCTGTATTCTATTTATCTTCCACCCTTCCAGCTCCCAATCAAACTAGGTATCCACCCTATAACTTCTCCACCCGCCGATACATTGTCGGGTTTTCGTCACTTTGTTTTTGGATCGGAGGCTATAGTATTTCCTCCTCTACCCTTGCGGCTTTGTAATGCACTAACTGTCCAACATTGATGTCTTTCCGCTCGCCGAATGGGAACTTTTCCACCCCGAGTTTGGATTTAGCTCTTCTGACTCTGATAAACTTAATGGTCTCATGGATCCCATTTCCTATTTGAGATCCACTGACGTGGCTGTGAGTGAGACTACACGACTGATGTTTTAATGTTTTAAGCCACCGATACGTTTTTCTCTTCTCGTTGTTTTGTGAGTTTTAAACCCCGTGTGGGCGACAGTGTTTTTGGTACTTGTTAAGGTTTTCATGACAAGGGCATAATACAGGGCCTCTTTTGATGACTATTCATTCTATTGATGTCTTTGATTGAAAAGACGCAGTCCTAATTAATGATAAATGTCGTTTAATTGCAGACGGACTCAAGAGACTTCTTCAGATTACTACTACAAGAAGGCATAGCTGGGAGACGAAGCAACAGAAAGTCGGCTGGGATAGATAGAGTGCATACTGAAATTGACAGAATCTCGAGGAGGACAAACGAAAGACAAGGCAGAATTGATGGTGACAAAATCCGAGGCTTGGAAAGATCCTTCGGTTACCGAGCTGATCCTGCTTTGTTAAGTACTCATAAGTTGAAATCTAAAAAGAAGTAACGCATGAAGTGAATCATGAGTACTCCCAGAAAAGACGAAATGGTGATATTAGATGGTTTTGAGGAGGCCAAAGGTCACATGGTTGGGGCAGCCCAAGCAGTTAGCTAATTTGGCTTAAATATAGGAAAGTTAGAGTTTATAGGGGATTTTTCCCTCGAAAAACTTGTGAACTATAGTTTGTAAGAGGAACTACTTCGTTTTACAATAAGAAATGACAAATTTTTCCTGTTGGAGAAAGTGCTATGTGGAATGTTACAATGTGATCAATGGACAATGTTGAAGGGGAACTATTTCATTTTTTACCATGTTTCATTAACTGTGAGAGCATTCTAACTTTATGAACCTATGTTCTTACCTGAATGTTCTCTAGTAGATTCTGTGATGTTTTACACTATGAGTAATGGAAGTTTTAACTGTTGATGAGCTATCTTGTCATGTACACTTTTATTCATGTTTATATGTTCGGTTTTAGGAACAACTATCTGTGATTTGCTGTAACATGTGAACAATAATACATTACTCATAAATTAATATCTAGCTCTCTAGAGAAAGCCTAGTTAGTATTTATTTTCTAGTTGTGTGTGATTTAGATGTGAGGGAGTTTAAGACGAGAGGTAAGAACCTGCGCATCACATTGTGAATACTCCTTGCATTCTTAATCAATCTGCATGTTAGGTAGGAACTTGCATATCATACTTAAAGTCAAAAAATACAAAATATATACAGTGGATCAGGCCGCAACCGGTAAAACCTTTTATTTTAGTTACTTGAGCTACAGTAGCCGGACCACAAACTGGACGGATTCCCTACACCAAATAGTCATGGGCTAGTTGGGAACGTTTACTGGGGAGAATCCCTTGCTGTTGTTTCCTGCGATTTTCCAGGCCTCAACAGAAGCAAATTTTTTTTTTCCGCCATCGGTTTGTTTAACATTTCCACATTTTTCTTATACTTCATCGATTCCTGTCCTTCCTTGACCTCCATTTTTTCTCTGGTATGTTTCAACTAGTTTTTAACTTCATTCAATTCATGTTTCAGATTATGTATTTATTTCTACTACTCTCTTTGTCTCGTTGGGAAGGACAAGGATTGCATTCATCGCACCAGCTTGCTCTTTTAACTCCTTCACCAAATCAAAAATTCTGGATTTAAGTGTTTGAATTTCCATAACACATCCCAAACACTGAACTTTAATACCTTCTAATATTTTTCATTCCAACTCCCTTATTTTGGCATCTTTCCTGGCCATCTTCTCTTTCATTTCTTTATGTAACGGTGATGAGCCATACAAAATGACCTAGTGCAAGGCTCGCTGAGAAGCTTTCTTGTAGCATCTTCTCTCATATTTCTAAGTACTTATCTCGCTCCTCTAAGGACATTGTACCTCTAGGTGTATTTTTCCTTCTTCCCTTACCCTTACCCTTACCCTTACCATCGTCTCCTTTGGTACCCTTACCTTCACCCTCACCACCTTATTCACTGGAATATTTTTTTCCTCTACTTTGTTTTTTAAGTTTTAAGGTTTCATAGATCCTTTCTAGCCTTGTTCCTTTAGGCTTATCAGCTTGCCTACAAATGGTTTTTCTCAAATCAGAAATTATTGATTCTAATTATCCAATGTTTTTCCATGGCTTCCCTCCCACTCTTTCAACTTCAACTGATATTCTTGTAGTACCTGTTCCTATTCTTTAATTTTATTCTCCATTACCTATAAAGGATCCATTTCTATCCTCACTGGTGGTACATTCAGAATAGGTGGTCTTTTTTTCAACTATTCTTTCAGTTCACTCACTTCAGAATTAGATTTTTCCAAATCCTCTTCATACACAACCCTCAAGGACTGAATTGCTTTTTGCGGAAACATCAGTTTGTTTATCTAATTCTTCAGATAATAATTTAACCATTTCTTCTTTCCCTTTTATAATTATGTTTGCTTTGAAATGATTATCCACAACTGTTTTCTGCAACGCTGTTATTTGTTTTAGGAATTGTAAAATATTATCATCTTTTCTCAAGCACTCTTCCACCCAATTGCATATATATGAAGCTTTTTCCTTGAAATGCTCAATTTTATCATATAGGATGAACACACACCTACTATCAAATGCATATGATGCAATGTATAAATGCATAGCGGAAGCCCCTAATTCTGATTTTGAAGAACAATCATACTCAATTTCCATCTATTTAGGAGGAATTCTATCAAGAATGTCTTGAGGAATGGAAAAGTGAGCAATAGTTTGTTCCATTTCATTTCTTGTAAACTCCTCCCAATGACCTCTATGTACATTCCCCTTAAACTCTTTCAAAGTTATGGCAGCACAAATTTCATCATTTGTGACCAAATCAGGATACTATACTCGTAATTCGCCATGGTGCTCAGGACTTTGTATTGGCGATTCCTCATTCTCTTCAGCAGGGTGTAATGGTACTTCCCCATGGTACTTAGGATATTGTACTAATTCCTCTTTCTTTTGAGGATACTGTACTAGAAATTCCTCATTATATTCCCAGTGTTTACATTTCTCAACGTATGCTTTATGAACAGGTGGTTTTGGAAAAGATATCTTTTAATTCTGGTTGATATCACAAATCTATGTTTTAGTAGCATGGGGTCGACATAAATCAATAATTTTTTGAAGTGTGCCCGAGAAACTAAGTTTAACCTTCCTTAATTGGCTCTCTTGTAGGGAACAGTGAAGTTTCTTATCCAGTAGATAAGGAATATCTATAGGTATATCTTCCACCCAATGTATCACTACCCATATACATTCACTTGAAATGTCAACCCTGTGATGATTCAGAATTGTCCTAAGGACAATCTGAATCAAAGTTTTGAATATTCCGGGACAGACATCTTGCATGTTTAAACGATTCCTCAGAACATTTACTTCTCACCCACAAATTTTACTGGCCATGTGGTTCTTCTCATGTCTGGGGGTTTTCCTTGAGCTTGAAATCACCCCCCCTATGCATGTAATATTTGTAGATCGGGAAACCAAATCAGGTTCGAGGCATACCCTCTTCCCAAAAAATATGATTTCCATATTCCCAGCATCATATCTCGAAATTGCCTCATCTATCTCCTCATCAACATAACTAAACCTTCCCCCAAAAAAATTTAAAACTTCTGCATTCCTTAGGATATTTTCCATACCTGGTGGCCACATCTTTGCATCTCTCTGTGCATCATATTTTTCCTAGAATTGTTTTACTGTTACCCTATTATTTGTGGATTATTGTGTTTCAATTGGTGTTACAGAGGAGGATTCCCACATTTCAATTGTGCTCGTCATGATGGACGCCCCTGTTTGAAATTCGACCATGGTTATCAAGGTTTGAAGAAGAGGTGAGGTGATGCATGTGTACTATATTTTAGGGTCACAAATTCCACCCACAAAGAGGTTTTCAACAAAAAATCAACGCTTTGCTTGGGTATTCAATTTGAAAATAAAAACATATAGAAAATGCATTTGGAAATAAAAACATATAAAGATCATCATGACATAAAAGATATAAACACATGCCTCTACTCTTCAACAATTAAATATCATTCATGATCTTCTTCTTCATCCAACTCAACATCTGTATCAGGGTCTGGTTCATAATACATATTCATGAAAGGCTCATTCACATCAACGTCATCATTAATGGAATCTTCACTAATATAGTCATCTACATCGTCAATGAGATCATAGTCTACTAGATTTGGATGATCAACCTCTTCAGCTTCTTGATCGAACCCATCGCCTGCAGCCACCTGCTCCTAATCTGAATCATCATCATCACATTATTCTTCATGATTATATTCATCATCTACATGATTATACTTTATTGGTCTTCCTCTTGGATCGTATCTAACNCCTGCAGCCACCTTCTCCTAATCTGAATCATCATCATCACATTATTCTTCATGATTATATTCATCATCTACATGATTATACTTTATTGGTCTTCCTCTTGGATCGTATCTAACAACGTATGACCAACCTGCTTTACCTGGTACCTCTGAGTAAAAGACTTGATCACATTGACTTGGGAAAACATACAGATCTGTACCCAGTTCAAATTCCCTTGTATTAACCATGGTGAATCCATTAGCATGCTCATTAATAGTTTTTTTAGGATCACGATCATGCATCTGTAACCTATACCACTTCACCTCAAACAAAACTATTTTAAATGAATTAAAATCACACTCAATTATGTCCTCCAAATTCCCATAGTACTTATTCTCTATTTCTTCTGGATGTTTGTCACTTCTAGAGGAAACATTGGTGACCTTAAACACTGCAGTTATCCTAGAATCTGAGTTTTTCATCTTATCATCCAACATTTTGATACGAAATATACAACCATTACACCACATCGCATTGTGATGTTTCAACTACAACATTGACAACAAGTGAAAAATACATTGTGAATTAATAAACATCATATAGAACTTAGAAAATATATTTGAAAACTTAAACAAACCAAAGGCATTGAAAAAATGGGAATTAACTAGAAAAATGCGGGTAAACAATTTACTTTCCTTTTAATCTTTTAAACCATAGGCTAAATCAACTTCCCTTTGCAACGTAAGATCAGGAGATTGATGTCAATGACGATGAGCTGTTTTAATCATCTCACTGACGCCTTCCCATGATAACTTACCGAATCATTCTTCACAATATTCTATCCAATGCTCCATCCAATCAAGGTTGTTTACAGTGTATAAATGTAAAGCATCCCACACTCAAGCAACTATATGAAAAAATAACAATTCACTATCATTAATTAGATATCATTACATTCATATTTTAATACAGTTGAATATGCAGGATTAATAAAAAAATAACAAATCAGTATGATAAAATAAAATTGGAAAAATATATGATATATTAATTCCACAAAATCTAATAATTACCTTTCATGGTCCTCATTCTAGCTTTCCACAATAGGACCTCCCCTTCAAATTTTTTGATGGATTTGAGATGCCAAATGCGAGGCACATTCATATTTTATTCTAATTTAGGTAGATATTCACTAATATACACCATGCATTGATATACCATATATCCCTCAACCATAGAACCCTCACGATGTGCTCTTTGTCTAACAAGATCCTTCAACGAATTCAACTACCTCTCCACCATCCACATTGACCTTGTGTGTACCGGTCCACATAATTCAATCTCCTCAACTTGGTGTATGAGGTAGTGTTCTTGTGCGTTGAAAAAAAATGGAGGTAGATACTATTGCATTTCACACATTAGTTGGGGAATTTCTCTCTTCCAATACCTTATATTTTCTTTATGGATTTGTTTTCAGGAAATCCACCTACAAATGATGCACTAAAATAATACCAAGCCATATATAAAATTTGCGGGAAAACATAATATGTCAATAAGTTCTACGACAAATCACGGACCAAGTACATTTTTCATATAAAACATTAATTGCTTACCTCATGTATTTTCCAAGAACATAAATAATTTGTTTTATGTTGTTGTCAAAGTTGTCTGGGAGAGATAAAGGTAGAACATTCTGTATCAAAAAACACATAATTATTATTTATTTCCAAATAAGAGAATAAAATTAATAAAATAGTGCATACTAGTAAGGAATTATGTTAAAAAATCATAATTACTTTAATGAATGTATGCTAGTCATGTGTTTTAAGCCCACCAAAATCACATTTTTTTCATTAAGATATTATTTATATTAGACAAAAACCCCATCAAAAACCCGATTTTTCTGATAACCTCCTTTACAATATTGCTCTCTTTCTCCATCAAGCAACAAGGAAGACTAATATTCTATTGATGGCCATCACCATTAGAATTAATGATCACACTTTGAAATGCGTGATTAGCTTCTTGGATGTCACTACAAATATTTCCAATTCTTTCTTTGTGAGTCCTTCCATCTAATATTCGCCATTAAAATTCTGTTATGTTCTTCATGATATGCATTGTATCAAACAAATGAACTATTTGTAGGTTCTCATAGTATGGAAACTTACTGAATTGCATAGGGTAAATTTTCATTCCTTGTGGAAGCCCAGTCATGCCTTAACACCATTCATGAAACATCAACAAAATCAAATTAATACTAATTAATCAATATAGATACATACCGCGTTGAACATAATTCACTAAAAAAAACAAAGATTTATATAATATATGATACAAGTTGAATGTGATTGTCATTGATGTCAAAGGAGTTCAATGAATGACAAAAGGATAACCAAAGACATGATGGCAGGGTAAACTTAGTGAAATACAAAGGAATGGAAAAGGAAGTAATGACATGGAAAGTATGATGATGTGGCGTGTATGGTGAGGCTGGAAAGACACATAATGTGTTCTAGTGCTATCATGAATTCAATGTTCTAATGTGACATAATTTTGGAAAAATATGGCAACTTTGTGAAACTTTGGATGTTGACTAAGTATGAAAAAGTAGTCAAAATAGTATTTTTCCTACTTTTTGTAGATTGATATTTTGCATATGTGACGATTGTAAGTCAGCCTGAAAGTATGGTTGGATAGCCATTTCAACAAAGAACAAATCCATTCCAATTGATGAACCTATTGACATACACCCAACATCTAACAGGCATTTCAAAGTGGTCTTTCAAACTGCTTATTGACACTTAGACAAATCTCTTCAAACCCTAAGTCACCAAGGTGATTTTATTTTTTTCAACAAACTTGGAGAGTGATACATACAAAATGTGAGGAACATCATACTAATTCAACCATGCCAATATTCTCTTTTGCAACCTCATCATCTAACCTTGGCGGGTATTTTACTGGGATAGTGCAAATGAAGGATAGAGGCACTTTTGGAAGATTGATATCTTCCTCCTCAGAGCCTCTTTGGGAAATATGAAACCATGGTTGGATGCACCAACCAACATAACAAAGCATATCACTTTTCGATAATTTTTCTCATCATCTTATGAGAGGTGGAGCGCATTTCCTTAAGGCTACTTACATGGATTTTACCAATAATTTCATACTTATTCTTTTAGATGATGTATTACACCTTACTGAGAACACCCATTTTGTTTTCACTCCTAGTCTCATATTCATTTTCCCTAGGAAGGCAATTTACTGAACTTTGGTGTAAGACGGTTTGAAACCCTGTTTCGGTAGATCAATATCTTCTTCCTCAAGAATTATCAAACCAATGTAAGAACATGGTCAGGTAGACAAAACATACACCTATAGGATGACCAAGTGGTGCAGTCATTTTCTTCAACCCACAAATTATGGCAAGCATTTCCCTAGAGCAATTTTGACTAATTTGACCAAAAATCCTTCTTTTGGGAGACTTGTATATTCTTCTTCAAGGAGTTTTTCTGAGAACCGAGGCCATGGTTAGATAGATATTTCAACAAACTATGTGATGGCATTTCATGCAAAAAAATTTCTTCTTCTTGTGAGTTATGGTGTTCATTTTCATAAGGCAACTGCTTTAGGGCAGTTTTTCAACACTTAGTCAAAATCCCCAAATTATCATATAGTTACCAACTACTACCAGAATGTAACAGTGACATCATGAGACATTAGGACACCAACATGTTATTTTCAACCTCATCACACATGCCGTATCAACACTTCTTTTTTCATTAATGACCTCCTTTGACATCAATGACAACCATACTCGACATTGTCCAACAATACATAAATCATTTGGCATACCTTGACGATTTCTATTATATTCCAAATTCCATAGGTGAGGTGTCATTCTTCATGGTTTTTTCCATTCTCTTATTTACCATTGAATTTTTCTTTGTATATAGTTCTATAACTATGGTTCGTAAGTAGAAAGTGCCTATAATCATCAAACACTTCCTTTTCTAAACTCCTTGAACGATGAGATTTTATCCTGGGACAGTAAGCTGGACATGCAAATTTACCCCTTTTTTGCAGACCTATAAGATATTTGAATTAGTGTAGTGAATTAGAATTACCATTTAAAATAATGCATGATATTTTCGATATATATATATATATATATATATATATATATATATATATATATTAAAGAACAAAATAAAGTAACAATATACCACAAAAATGTGTTAACCCAGGAGCATCACGAATTGTCCATCAAAGTATTCCATGGAATTGAAATCGTCTTTTCCCTATTGGTCTAGAGATGTCATACATAGTGACATCATCCAATAACTTTAACAAATCATCGATAAGAGGGTCAATATATACGTTTATATCTTTAAACTGGTACTTACCTAATTGGTCCAACATACATGATTAATTATATTTATCTATATGTCGTTATATATAAAAGACATAATTATCATGCACGAAACAAAGAAATTAAATATTTAGTGATCAGACTTTCAAGTAAAAAAATACAAATTAATTAAATACCTGGAAAAATCATTACCAACATTGTGTGCTCTCTCTTGACTGACATCCAAGGAGGAAGGTTATTATTTATAAAAAAATCAGGCCACACTCAATAGGTATAATGAAGCTCTCCAAATGGATTGACACCATCAATTTCCAATTAAAGTTTAACATTACGAGGTTCTTCTTTGAAAATTTCCCACTTTTCTTCGATGCACCTAAATGCAGACCCATCTGCAGGAATTTGAAGAACAACATCTTGACTTATGTTCTGTGCATGGAAATCCATAAACTGTGCTATACTTTGACACCTGAACAACCACTGGAGATGTGGAATTATCGGAATATAACAAAGAAATTTGTGAGGCACCTTTTGTGTCACTTTATCGGTTTGATACCTACTTGTTTAACATTGTGGGAATTCATTTTAAAATGCATATTGTCCATAGTATATGATATGACCATTAGGACATGCATCAATAGCTGGATACTCCATTCCAAATTCTTTCATAATCACATGTATCTCTTGATATGCGTGTGCTAAAATATTTGATGTTGGTAATAGAAATTCACCTAACAATCTACAAAATTCAAAATAATAAGTCAATGTAAACAATATTAATCATCAATATCACATCCATACTTTACAAATTAGATAACAATAGCAATATAGGAAAAAAGGAAACCCTTTATGTACATGTGAATATGCAGACATAAATAATTAACAAATTACATACCTTAGTATATGTGTGAGACAGGTGTTTGATAAACTATTCAAAACCTTCAAGTTCACTAACAACAATATATCAGATAGAAAATTTGTTTTTGAGCATTTGTAAAGACATTGATGTGCCTTCTCGAGTAGAGGATCAACATCATGACTATCATCATGGTTCTCCTCATCCATTGGAGCAAATGTGTCTTGGATCAATCTATGTATCTCATCTTCCTGATTTGAATCACTAATCTTATCTCCATCCATATCATCATTAAGAAATTGATCAGCTTCAATATTCTGATCTAGATGTTTGTCACCCTATAAATGAGTGTTTATGCTTGTACTTGGAAAATAACTCTCTGTAAGGGGACATTTGGGGGTGATTTTCTATATATTTACAAACAACGTAGTAAAATTAGTGTGCAGAGAACATACAATAAAACAATAAGGAATTTTACTAAAATTCATGACATGATGACTATTACAGACAATAAATTGAAAATTGAATAACCTCTTACCAAGGGACAATATTCATAACCCCCTTCGGCATTCCCCTTCTCCCTACGATGTCTTTCAGCAGTCGTTCTTATAATTCTTCTTCTTTGTAAGCCCCTGCAATAATAGCAAGGGCAATAACATTTCCTATCTCCCCTCGTCTTTAATGCCACTCTAAACTGAGCAAGCTTCCTTTCATTTTCACTCATAGTGAAAAATCCTTGTAGTGACAAGTAATTGTTTTACCTACACCATACCAAAAAGTAACTTGTCAAATACATTAGATATAAGTATATTTCTAAATGCAGTATATTATATACCAATTGCTATAAAGAAAAACATGAAGACCGTGATGAATAGGATTGTCATTGATGGCAAGCATTTTGGAAAAATATGGTAATTTGGTGAAAATCAAGAAAATGACGAAGTGTTGGAAAATGGGCTCAGGTAGCCTTAAGAAAATTTCCACCACAAATTGTGTGTTGAAGAAAATACATGCACCATATGGGGGTCTTGTATATTGATATTTGGCCTACCCAACCATGTCTTCAGATTGTCTTGGAAGTATCTAAGGAAGAAGTTATGAACCTGCAAAATAGTGTTTTATACAGATTGGACCAGACTAAAAAAATTGTCTAAGTGTTGGAAAAACTGGCTCATGTGGCCTTGGGAAAATACCCGACGTACCTTATCGGTGTATGATAAAAATTATCTAAATCTATCATCCTATAGGTTGTTGAAGGGGATATCTCACCATGGTCTCAGTTATGAAAGAAGATTTTTTATGAAAAATATAATGGTCTTCCAAAACAAAGTTTAAGCCTATTTTTCACTATTCCAGTACTGGAAAAACTGCCTCAGTGGCCTCAGGGAAATGCTCACCCTATCTCGTAGGATGATGAGAAAAATAGTATGAAAGTATTAGGATATAGCTTGTGGATGGGAGCATATAACCATGGTCTCAGTGATCCTATGGAGTGTTTCACGACAAAGATATAAATATGCCAAATGTAAGAAAAATATTATTTTGCATTTTAAAAACACAAGAAAATTGGTGTTAGATTCAGGAAATTGAAAAGGCATTTTGAAATGCCTGCAAGGAGGGGTTATTTGATGATAAAATTCATTAGGTAACATAGGCATGTTCCTTGTTGAACGGACTATCCATCCATACCTTCAAGTTGTCTTATCATGGTCTCATATGGAAAATATCAATATGCCAAAAATAGGAAAAATAATGTTTTGCATAGTGAGAACAAAATAAATTTGGCCAAGTGTTAAAAACAGGAGTTTGAGAGGTCAGTTGGAAATGCCCTCCAACTGCTGTCTTTGTGCAAGTAATTTATCAAATCTCATGGATCCATTCTTTGGTAAGTTTTCCATCTACTCATGAATTTAGGTCTCCATAGAGTGTTCACATGTGTGAAATAGGAGTCTGCCAAAATGGGAAGAAATATGTTTTGATGTTCAAAAAAGGGTTGAGAAGCTATTTTGAAATGCTTACCAGAGGTTGTGTGTGTGTCAACATATTTATCTTGTGATATGGTCTTGTTCATTGTTGAAATCGGTATCTAGCCATGCTTATAGGTTTCACTATGGTGATCACATGAGGGAGAAATCAATTTTCCAAAGTAGAAGAAAAATTGTTTTTACAAGTTAAAAACAATTTTGTCTAAGTGTTGAATTAAACAACTTGGAATCCTATATGTTGATGTGGAAAGTATTGAACACAAGATACTAATGTTTTATGGATAGATTTGAGATAAGGTTGCCATATGTTGTATGTTGAATGACTTGCTCAGTACATAATAAAGACTTGTTGATTGGTATTTTTGGTCTGTGTGCCTATGGTAAACTTTGGAAGAGTGTTATGTATCAATTGTAATTTGTAATTTGTAATATGAAATTTGTATAGGGAGGTTGGGTGGAGAAGGGGAAATACTTATTGGTGTTTTGACAAGTTGAATCTTGTTTGGATGTTGTAGCATCCCAGTTAGTTGTAGCTGGCTGAACCATTCTAGTGGGAGGTGCCCTCTTATCGGTTGTAGCCCATATTGGAGAATGAAGTCTCCACTTATATAAATATTACAAAACTATATCTTTTTTCCCTTATGAAATGTCTTGACATGATGTGTTTAATTGATGAATGACATGTGCCTAGTTGATATTATTCTTTGATAAATATCTTGTTGATGCAATTGTGAAATAATGATATGAAATTGGTAGAAAAAGTTGAAATTGAGTTGAATCCTTAGCTAAATGATTCACACCCCCCTCTTAGTGAGCATTGTGTCTAACAGACTGAAGTTTTCATTGATACCAACAAGTGTTGTGCATTGGCCTTTGATTTACTCACAAGGAGACCTTGATAGTTTTGACATTGGAATAGTAGGTGTCCCAAATGGTCCAAATGAAAGTTGTCCTTATACTATGGAAAGTGATTAACACTATGTCAATGAACAATAGCTTAGTGGAGCATTGGGTATAAAAAAAATTGAATTGGCCAGAGTCATTGTTGACTGGACCCTCTTGTGGCAATTACTCTATTTTAAATAAAAGGAGGGATTTGCAGGGTGTACATTAACAAAGAATACAACCGTTATTTTGAGCCTCAATGTTAGTTTGTATCCCCACAAAAAGGATGCATGATTACGTTTTATGAATTTACGGCAAGATGATGGTTGTAGAGTATGACTGATCTCTCTAGTTTTGGATATGGTTGATAAAGAAATCCAGGCTCAATCTACATTCAATCAATTGCAACTGTAGAAAATGTGCCGAAAATTCATGAGTCGAGAGGTACAACAGACAGACGATTCCATGCACATTCTCACATTACACTTTCAATTATGGAAGGATTGAGTTTTTACCCTAGAGACTCCAGAGACACTTTTTGTGCTTGTCAAAGAGGGAATGGGAGGTAGCTAATATATCTTGTTGATCATTTTTATAAATAAAAGACTTCTTTCATACAAGTACCCCTTCACCTAAACCCAAGAGATTTGTAAGACAAATTAAAATTTTAAATATGAGTAGAGTTGTGAAGCTTCAGCAAAAAGAGAATCCTTCTCTAACTCAGCAAGGATAATTATTAAAGCCATTACAACTTGACCCGTGTGTAGACATCCAAGAGCTATTAATTCCATTATTTACAACTTGAATCATGTGTAAATAGCCTTTGAAAGATGGCATTGGTTTCACGGGTGTGAAAAGATAGCCATATATTGTCAATATAGAGATGGAAGTTTGTTGAAAATTGCAAACATCGATATTGCCACGGTTTTTCCGCAATGATTAAAAAAAATGAAGTATTAATCCACATATGTTCAAAACATGGAAGTATTTCATGAAACAAATCCACCCAAATGTATTAGTGTCTAGTCTAGAAGCTAAAGGATGACATTGCGATAAGTTTATCATGAAATTCCAAGGAATGTCAGCTAGTCAAAGCTGAGCATCAGCATCCTTTGGGATTGCTGCATCCGTTACCCATTCTAGGATGGAAGTGGGAGGTCATTAGTATGGATTTAATCACCGGTCTACTGAAAAGTAAGAAGCAAAATGATTATATCTTTGTAGTAGTTCAAAAATTATCAAAAGAAGCACACTTCATTCCACTGAAGTTGACCTACAAGGCAGTACACAATGTCGATATCTTCTTGAAGGAGATATTTAGATTGAATGGGATACCTAAGGAAATCATATTGGATTGAGATACAAAGTTTACTAGAAAATTTTGGATAGCTTTATTCTCTGGATTGGAGACACAGTTGAACTTTAGTACTACTTATCACCCGCAGACAGATGGGAAGACATAAAGGGTACTCAGATTGTTGAGGACATGCTTCAGATTTATGTCATGAACTACCCCACTAAGTGGGAAGACTACTTGCATATTGTAGAGTTTGCATATAAGTTGAAAAATTCCTCCAAGATGATTCCATTTGAGGTACTCTATGGACAGAAGTGTAGAACACCGGTTACTTGGGATAGCCCGGTATATTGGCTCATGTTAGGGCCTAATTTATTAATGGAATTGGAACAGTTGGATACCAAGGTTCAGGAGAACCTCAAAGAAGCACAAGACTGCCAAAAACGTTACGCAGTTCAGAAAATAAAATATAAATATTATCAAATAGGCGACCATGTCTACTTGAAAGTAAAAGTAAAATGGAGCTCGTTGAGCTTGGGGAGGTGCAGTAAGTTAGCACCTAGGTTTCGTGGGTCTTTCGAAATAATGGCCAAGAGAGGGCCAGTGGCATATGAAATAGCATTATATGCACACATAAGAGTCCATAATGTTTTCTATGCGTAATTATTAAAGAAATATGTTTATGATACTAAACATGTAGTTGATTAGTCCTTATTATAGGTGGAACCTGAAGGGGATTTTGCCGATGAACCTATTCATATATTCGATAAGAGAGAGTTGCAGCTCAGGAAGTGCACTTTATTCCAGTTGAAATTGCAATGGAAGCACTTCAAAGACGATGAGGCTACTTGGGAGAATGAAGCCACCATGAGAAAGGCTTACCCCGCCTTGTTTCATGATGTCATTCTGAGTCCTTAGAACACCAAGGGCGGTGTTGTTCTAAGTGGGGAGGGATGTAATATCCTAAATTTTTGACCTAACACTTATAGGCATGAAGCTATTGATTATGATGTTATCTTGATGTTTTATTTTGATATATTGGGTCGAAGACCCCACTGCATATGAACATGATGATTTGTTTTATATATTGGGTGTAAGTGAATTGTTGATGATATATATATGCTTGTTTTTGTTGGGATTGGACCCTAAATAAAATGATTGATGATATGTTTTGTGTTGAGCGAGGATCTCTGAAGCACATAAGTAATTAACGTTGTGTTGAAAGAGAAGCTCTGTAGCACATGAGTATTTATATTTGTGTTGAGCATGAAGCTGTAGAACACCTGAAAATATAAGTTGGAAGTGTTGGGGCATATGCCCTAGATATTTCCATGTAGATGTTGAGCATAAGCTCTGGAACATCGGATCCTTAGCCATTGTATCCCTAGGTGTATTGTACAAGTACATCATAGCGCTAGTGTTGAGCGAAGAGCTCTGGAATTGCACTAAGTTTGTAACTCCCTCTTTTTAACATTGAGTATGGGATCTAGTAAGTGCTAGGAGTTACTGAAAATAATTAATGATTCCTGAGTGAAAATGATTGGAGAAAAATATTGATTTCATCAGACTTATTATAAATTTTGAGTTTTTGTATTCTCATGAAGTACTGAAGAATGTGACCATCTAGATAAGAACCAGCAAAGAACTTTGAAGGTCTGTATAAATAAATATCATCATAAACCTTATAGCATTCCAAGGATAGAGACCATATAAATGGTCCAGGATTTATAAACCCTATACTAACTAAAAATACTAAGTGTAAATAATAGTGACTTTATCAATATTATAAATCCATGGTATAAAGAACCATTCGAACCATCTAAGTATTAAAATACACATAACAGTAATTGTGTGACATAATAAAATAAAAGGTCCAACATAATATTAACCACAACTACCAATTGAAAAGACAACCATAAATCATTACAGTAATAACTTAACAACCATATAGATACACAGAGGTCGCAGTTTCAACCCCTGTGGGTATTTCAAACCAAATCGTATGCCATAGGAAACCACAATAATAATACACATGAAATAATCATTTCAAAACCTAAGGTATTTGAACAGATTTTGCAGGATCGAATCCTCTGGGCACTTAAGCCCCAAATCGCAACCCTTACAAATAATAAACCCTCATTACCATAAATGACCCAAGATCGAATGTTGTGGGGTATTTAAACTTTATAACAAAGCCACACTTTACTATTTACACACAGGATATAAAAACAAACTTCATCTCTTACACAGATGTTGTAATACCCTTTACAAATTATATATGGTGTAATAATGGCCTCAGCCCCATACTTAAAACCCTGTCAACATTTTCAACCTACAACAACATTTTCCAACACAGGATTTTACACCCATGGTCTTCTTTAGAATTTCGAATACACATTTAAAAATAAGTAGTAAGTAAACACCCATCTATGCTATCACAACTACAATGATGAGTTCCAACACCATTCACGACGTGTCCCCAAAGCCATCCATGCTGATTGTTAATCTCCCATTAACCAATACAACCAACAGAGGAAATTTTCCACATAAACCACAAGTATATTAACCATTGAAATAAATGAAACATGAGTATATTTATAAACATATAATAAAATCATTACCAAGTTTACATAGTCATTCCCATTGGCCATGGAACCATTGCAAGCAATGGTGTTTCCCTGGATTTTATCATAAATTAAAAAAAATGATTTATAAAACACACACAAAGCCTATCAAGAGTACCAAGGATTTCATCGCTGCTAACAACACCATATTAATTACAAATCCAAAGATTTATAAACTCAGGCCCGGAGGCCATCGAAAGCACATAACAAACCCCAATTTTGTCATTGCACAAAAAAACAAAGTTCTTCCAGACACAGTCGAAAACCCCAAAACCCAAACGCATACATAATAAAACTAGAATAAATCATTTTTCAACTATCAACAAGTAACAACTCAGGAAGAACCACAAAGCCAATAGGGACAAGCAAATACTTTTGTAATAGGTTTACTGTAATGGTAGGGCTTTTCTTATGGCCTTACCCTGAAGCGACGAACCATTTGTTACCTCACCACTCCTGCAACCTGCAATCACATGAAGAAGACCATGATGAAAAGTATGATAAGTAATGAGCTAAGCAAGTAGACTGATGGTGCGAAACCAAACCATTTCCTTATGTGTTTTCTAAGCCTTCGAATACATTTTCCTTCATGTTGAAGCAGAGCATAGAGTAACAACAAGTGCTATGAAAATTCCAAGTGAATACTTGGACCAAGCCCTAAAATTTCCCACCACCTTTCCCAATGCTCATTGAAGGTGCCACCCTGGCCACCATTAAATGCATACCAAACCATATTCGCATAGTCCATGAATTACTTTATAATTTTGCCACCCCAAGTTTAATACAAGGCATAAGTTATCACATACATCCCATATGATAGGCTATACACCTTAGGACTATGATCATCAAATTATTTAGGCTTTAAGCCTAAGACTGTGACATACGCAATATGCCATGGTATGTTGTTAAGTATAAAGCCAAGTTTTGTTTTTTAACAAAAGAATTATGAACCTGTAAAAGCATAAAATGAAAGTATGTGTTATTGCTTCTCGTAAAATAAATATATCATACAAATATGCTAGGGTACGAACAGTTGATACTGATTACACCATGAATAACAAGTGCCATTGAATAACAAGCTTTTGTCATATAATAATAGGTGTGATATTAACCTTGTCACTAACACAAGTTTGTAAAGAACATTAATAACAACTAGTAGATGTCATTAGCTGCAAGTACAAGGACTAGTGAAAAAACGTTCAGCACTCTGTAAAAAGTTTTCCATTGCTAAGTACACATGCTTGTAAATAGGATAAAAGTGCATTAGTTCAACATAACTAAGTAAGCTCACTAGACAAGTAGAAACTTTAACCTATCAGGTAGTTACATGGGATAAATAGTCCCGCCACTCCACCCACTTTGGTTCCAAAAACAAAGTTAGATTAGAACCATGTATACAATGGTAAGAACATGTAAAATAACAATGAAGTACATAATCAAAGTATCTAACATACACAACAATGCGTAACCATAAGAATAACATAGTAATCAACATTACGACATTATAAGTAAACATAGTAAACATATTAATAATTGTAACTAAAAGTAAGGAAGTAGGACATAAGAACAACTTACGACAAACTAGCAGTACAAATAGAGTAGGACACATTCCGGAAGTTCAATAATTTCCAGAATAGGTAGTTTTAACCAGCCTAATATTTTTTTTCTGAATTTTTGGGGACATTACATCAACCCTTATGTGAATACGTAACCTATGTATATTTCGATGGATATTACTCTGTGCATTTAGTTCTGTTAGCGTAGTTTATATTTGATGTTTTAAAATCGATCCATATAGGATTCAATTCATGGTAATTTTTTTATTTAGTTTTTGTGTTGTAAGTATTGTGAGCCTATGGGATTCGATCCTGGACTATCAAATGTGTGGACTGGTGTTTCAATACAATGTGTATGTGTTTTTGGTTTGGCAGACATGCCAATAGGATTTGATCCTGGCTCCGTTAAAGGGTTATGCTTGTTTAATATTTTGGTTTGTATTAAATATAAAATCGATTCTTATTTTGGTAGTATATAGTAGAGATATTTGATATAATAGTTAGGCCTATGGCTGGAACTTAACAGGTCTCGATCGCTAGCATGATATGCATATAATTTTATAATGGAAAATATTGTTTGGGGTTTGTTTAAGAATTATCTTCATTATGTTTATTTCTAGGTTAATTATGTTTATCCTATTTATGCTATAACTATATAGAATAGTTTTGATGGTTGAAATAACAAGCCTTCTAGCAGTATGAAATACGTTAGAATAATCAACGCATATCTAAATACCTTAGACATTAATTTAATTATTTTTATCTTATTACCTAGTTTCCTAGATTTCATTCTATGATAGTTTCCTTCTACAAGTCCTAGAAGTCAACACATGATAAAAATGAGTCATGGAGCTTTTGGGAAACATACTAGAAACCCAATTTAGCATGTCTTCTTTATTCCAAATCCTCCAAAGTGCATATCTACTTTTTTTTTCTGAAAAACTGCCTTGTTTTATTTTGATTTAAGGCAAAAGGAAAAGCTAGACTAGTTGTCGTAGACTTGTTCTTTTCCCACATCATCCTCCATCCTTTTATCCAAATAAAAGCATGTATGAATTTTCTTTCCATCCCTCTTTAAATTTCCCACTTGACTTAGAAAATTCGTGAGCATCTTCATAGATTTGGAAACTGCTTTATGCACTTATGGTGGATTTGACTATATTTAATAAGCCTACCTTTTTACTATTTCGAATGGAATATTTAGGCATTCTATTTTCTCATGTAATGATATATTTCAGAAGCCTATTACTTCACACGGTTGGATATTTTACACTTATTCAATAGAGATTAGTGTTATGCTCCAATTTCAGTCTCTTTTGGTGTGAATTTTGCATGTTTGATTAGCAATTTTGTGAGTGTAATTGTTCTATTTCTTGGGTTCAATTTCCACATTTTATCAGAGCCTTTTTAGATCAATTTATCTCCTTCCTTATTTCTATTGCAGGTTCAACATATTGAATGAGAGCGCATTCTACTGACTGGAGGGAACAATTTATAAGCTATGGACCAATCTCAGAAGATCATCTTAACTCCATTCAATTTATTTGAGTGGAAAGATGAGATGGAGATATTGTTGAGATTGAAATATCTGTACAGGGTGACTATAGAAACTAAGGCAGAGCCCAACGCAGCTGCAGAGAAAATTAAATGGCACAACAGGAGGGATGAGTCCTATGTATTTTGTGTCCGAGCATTTCAAGAGACCTCCTCTTCGATCTTGATGGATTGAAATCACCTAATGAAGTGTGGGAGAAGATATAATATATTTTTGGAAATACATATGAGATGAGAGGACATCAAATCAAGAATGATTTGATCTCCTTCAGTCCCACTAGCTTTGAATCATTGCAACTCTACTTTTCCAAGTTTAAGGACCTTGTTTTGCAGTTGAAATAGTGTGGGGTCAAAAAGAAGGAAGCGAAACTATTTTGGACATATTATCTAATCTTGGTCCTGACTATTTAGTGTTTGTTTCATCCTTCCATGCCATCAAGTTGACAGCTTGAGCCTGGAAGATGCCTAAGCTTGCAGAGTTCATGGAATCCCTCACACAAGAGAAAGATAAGTTGGTGATGATGGGAATCATCAAACCTTCCAAATACCAAGATGTGGTTGCTGGAGATTCAAGGGAGGATTCAAAAGGAAAAAAAAAATCTAAAAATCCACTTGAGAAAACGAGAGACAAGAACAAGTCTCAAGAGGAGCCCCAAGGTTCCAAGAATAAATCCCATAAGAAGAAGAACAAAGGAGAAATGAACAACTGCGCATACTACAGTAAGCGCTATCATCCTGAGAGCTCTTGTATGAAGAAGCAAATTGACATGTTGACCCAAATCCTAGAGAAGAATAACATCTCCCTTCCTAATTGCTCAAAGACGAGGGAAGGAGGATCAAATTCAAAGGACATAGAGATAGTACATGCCTTGGTTTCTGGCACAACAAGCTCACCTGGCTTCATCATAGACTCTAGAGCTTCTAGACATGTGGTTTTGACAAAAGAGAAATTATATTCTCTTGACATGTCGAAAGGTCCACCAATAGTTTTGGGAGATGACTCTCTCACTTATAGTTTGGGGAAGGGAAGGGATGATCTTGACCATGGTAAGTTGAATAATGTGTTGTACGTTCTAGGTCTTTCCTCTAATATCTTGTCAGTGTATCAGATGAATCATACTGGGTCTAGAAAGAAGGTCATATTCTCCCCTGATGATGTTGAAATCACTAAGATTTCGAATGGTAAAGTCATAGCAAAAGTTGTTGTATATCACACTTCTAAGGTATACAAGTTTTCTCATTTTATACCCTACTCAAACCCCTCTGCTCTTTTGATTCATGCTAATGAAGCAAGAAATATTTGGCCATCTTAACTACAAGTATCTTTCTGATTTGAGTGAAAAATATATGGTCAAGGGGTTACCAAAGATCAATTTTTCTAAGAGAGTATGTCAAGGTTGTATCGTAGGAAAACACCCAAAGCACAAGTATGAAAAAGCTAATCATGAGAGAACCTAAGCACCTCTTGAGCTGATCCATAGTGACACTACTGGTACATTCCCTCATATGTCCATGATTCAAGCCAAATATGCACTAACCTTCATAGATTAATTTTCCAGGTATTGTTGGGTTCACTTCCTAAAGCATAAGTCTGAAGTATTTTACTTCTTCAAAGTCTTTAGAGCCTTGGTTAAAAACCAGTCTGGGAGGAAAATCAAGATTCTCAGATTTGACAATGGTGGTGAGTATATCAAGTATGAGTTCATTAAATATTGTAAATATGTAGGTATTCAAATGTAGCATTCAATCCCTTACACACCATATCAAAATGGTGTTGCTCAGAGAAAGAACAGATCACTGAAGGAGATGGCAACATGCATGATGGAGGCTAAGTCTTTGCCACCAAAGTTTTGGGCCGAGGATATAAAATGTGCATCCTACATCTAGAATAGGTTGCATAATAATCATATTAATTGTATGACTCCTTTCAAATCTTGGAGTGGGCACAAGCCAGATGTGACCCATTTTATGATTTTTGGCTCAAAGGCTTGGGCTAGAATTCCAACTGAAAAGAGGAAGGATTTGCAACCCCAAATCCAAGAGTGCCTATTTGTTGGGTATTATGAAGATTCAAAATGGTACAATTTGATAAAATTTATCACTAACAAATCTTATACTGAAATAAGTGTTCAGTTCCAAGAAGATCCTTTAGTAGCAGTTGAAGTTGGAGAGTCTTCTTCACCACCAGATCCATTGATTGTAAGTGAAGAGACTAATGAGTTGTACGATTCTGATATGTTTGATAATGATGATTTGATTGCATATCCTAAAATTCATACCTGAACAAAATGGGCAGAAAATACCATTCATGTAGTTGGGGAACTAGCTTGAAATCCTAGTGACACTATGAGGACTAGATCTCAATCTGATTGTGCCCTTTGTGTGAAAGATCATCTATTTGCTGAGAAGTGATATCTGATGGTTGAATCACATACAAATACATATGAATATGCATCACATTATCTATTATGTAAAACAACGATGAAAAAATAATTCATCTCGCTCCAGAAGAACCACACTTGGGAACTGGTTGATCTTCCCCCAAGGAGGACGCTAGTTCAATGTAAGTGGGTTTTCAAGACTAAGTTTGCTGCTGATGGTTCAGCTTTGAAATATAAGGAAATATTGGTATCCAAGGGATACTCAGAAGTACATGGTATTACTACAATGAAACCTGTGTTCCACTAAGAAGATGGACTCCACAAGGCTAGCTCTAGCCATTGCAGCTTCGAAGCAGTGGGAGGTACATCACATGGATGTGAAGTGTGATTTCCTAAATGGATATATCATTGAATAAATTTACATGCAAAAACCTAAAGGTCTTGTTTCTTATCCATATTTAGTGTGTAGGTTGAATAAATCATTGTATGGGCTCAAGTAAGCCCCCAGGGCTCGGTATGCCAACATTGATTTCTTTTTGCTATCACTGAGTTTTTGTTAGATGAAATTTTGATACTAATGTGTATTTGAAGATAATTCATGGTTATTTGATGATTATTGTCTTATATGTGGATTACCTTCTCATTACAGGAAGTTCAAAGAAAGATATTTCCTCCTCGAAGGATGCAATGAACCATGCATTTTCTATGACAGATTTGGGGTTGTTGAGCCAATTCTTGGGTCTTGAAATTGCTCAATCCCAACATGGAATCAATGTACATCAGTCCAAGTATGTTTTTGATTTGCTGAGAAAGTTCAACATGAAATATTCCAATCCAAGCAAGACTCCCTTCCTTTCAGGAGTTAAGCTTGAAGAAGCAGGTTCTTCTCCTATGGTAAATAATACATTGTATAGGTAGTTGATTGGGTGTTTTCTTTATCTTACACACACTTGACCTGATATATATTATGTAGTTAGTGTGGCTTCAAGATACATTGATCATCCTCATGAGATCAACTGGAGAGCAGCCAAAAAGATCCTAAAATTTGTTCAAGGAACAAGAACTCGTGGGATCTTCTACAAAGAAAAACCTGATCTTGATTTGATTGGGTTTAATGACAGTGATTGGGCAAGTGAAAAGATAGATTTAAAGTATACATCAAGATATTTGTTCATTCTTGTAGAAGGACCAATCAGTTGGTCAAGCAAGAAGCAAAGTGCCATAGCACTCTCATCTACAGAAGTAGAGTATAGAGGAGTTGTAAATGCAGCAACTCAATGTTTGTGGTTGGAGGGGATACTTGGAGAATGTGGATTCAAATCAGAGTTTTCAACTATAATCTACTGTGAAAATCAAAGCACCATTCGAATATGCAATGATCCAACTCAAAGATAGCGAACCAAGCACATTGAGATCCATATTCACTACATCAGACAACTTGTGAATGATGGTATCATTCATCTACTCTTATGTGCATCTTTAGAACAAGTAGCAGACATATTCACCAAATTTTTTTGTGAGAAGAGATTCAGCAATCTCAAATCACTATTGGGAATTTCTAATCATGCTATGAAGCATGATTGATGACAGGATTTAAAAAAATTTGTTTTTCCTGTCCATGTTTAACGGAGAATTTTCCCACTGGGTTGTTGCTTCTTTCCTTGGTTGTATGGACAAGCAGTATGTAAAGGGTGACTAAGCCTTATTGCTAGGCCCTATATTTTTCTTATATTTACTCATAAAATTAATTATTAAGGGGGGTGTTAGAATAATCAAACCATAGTTACCTACCTTCGAATTAATTTAATTATTTTTTTCTTATTACCTAGTTTCCTAGATTCCATTCTATGCTAGTTTCCTTCTACAAGTCCTAGAAGTCAGCACTTGCTAAAAATGAGTCATGGAGTGCTTGGGAAACATATTGGAAACTCAATTTAGCATGTATTCTTTATTCTAGATCCCCCAATGTGCATATCTTCTTTTTTGGAAAAGCTGCCTTGTTTTATTTTGATTTAAGCCAAAAGGAAAAGCTAGACTAGTTGTAGTTGACTTTTTTTTTCCCACATCATCCTCCCTCATTTTCTCCGAATAAAAGAATTTATGAGTTGTCTTTCCATCACTCTTTAGCTTTCCCACTTGACTTAGAAAATTTGTGACCATCTTCATAGATTTGGAAACTGATTTATGCACCTATGGGGGATTTTACTAGATTTAGTAAGCCTACTTTTTGACTATTTCGAATGGAATATTTATGAATTTGATTCTCTCATGTAATGATATATTGTAGCATCTTATTAATTCACAATTTTGGCTATTGTACACTTATTCAATATAGATTAGTGTTATGATCCAATTTTAGTCTCCTTTGGTGTGAATTTTGCATGTTTTATTAGCAATTTTGTGAGTGTAATATTTCTATATCTTGGGTTAAATTTCCACAAAATATTACAATAGAGAAATATGTAGGCTTGGATTTTAATGGTGATACTTTAGTTTATGTGAATTTTATTAGTTCTTTGCTTGATATTTTAATAGTCAATTTTAATGTGGTTTATATACATATAGTCTATGCTTTTACTCTCGTATCTAAGTTGAACAACAACCAAAAAATATATCTAACTTAATTAATCTTAACTCTGTTAAAAAAAATATGATGTTTAGAAAAGACTGAATTTAACATGTACATGATGAAAGAATAATACATAAATTGCAAAGTCCAAATTCTCCTACGATTATGAAAACTGATAAAACTATAGGTGACATTACACCATTACATAATTTGAATAAGATAAATATTTCATTAACTTCAAAACCATGTTTAAGTAAAAAAATAACCTAACTACAACAAATAGATGTTATTTATCCTTCCATAATTTAGTCCCTTCATTTAATAAGAAAACCTCTCTAAATTATAATTAGGATCAAGAAACCTCATACCTACAAGTTGAAGCTATTTCAATGGATGGAAACCATGCACACTCAAACACATAGTATTAACAAGGGCATAGACATTTTTTATCTCTCTTCAAGTAACTGAATAACTTCGGAACTACCACATTCCACCCAACCATGACCCGAAACCATTCATGGTTTCAATCTGGATCCCCCTGAGCTGGTTCAAACATGCAAGTAACTTAGAGATCCTAATATAAGGCTTCCCTATCTAGGATAATAGGCTTTGTATGAGTTTTCTTTTCCTCTTGGGAAAAATGCTCTCGAAGAACTCTCTTGAGAATAATTAGGTAGAATTATTGAATAATTAAAATATCCCCAAGCCTCTCTTTGGATTGGGTCTTTATAGATGAAATTTTTAGGAAAAGGGGCACTAAAATTAATAATCATTTGTTTTCTTGAAATAACCCTTTTTACTTAATTTAGGTAAATTTAATATTTATTTAAATTAAACTTAGGAACTTTTGAACTCTTGTAGGTATTTAATATTTCATTAACATTAGTAAATAATAATAATAATGTGTAGATCATTTAATTATTATTCATGGTTACTTGTATTATTACTTGTACTTACTCTTTTATACATATTATGTATAAAACATATATTTATATATCTTTGTTAACATTTTTACTTTAGATATCATATAGCATGAACCCTAATCACATTACACTTTTATTTTAGCTTATAGTCACTTCTTTATTAAGGCCTTCACGTAGGGGTTAGGTCAACTAGGCTAGGGAATTCTAAACCTTCTTCTATGTTGGATTACCTTGTTTAACATGGTAGTTCTTCAATACTTGATGAGATACAGAAATTCAAAATTTCAGTTAAGCACTTAAAAATAAGTAAGATGTGACCAATGTTTTATTAGAGTTGTTTTCACTCAACATATTAATTTTTCAGTAACTCCTAGTGCTTAACCAGTTCCCATAGTCAACGCTAAAAGAGAGGGAGTTACAAAATTAGTGCAATTCTAGATCTCCTCGCTCAACACTAATTCTAGGATGTATTTGTAGGATACACCTAGGGATATAATTGCCAAGGATCCAATGTTCCATATCTTATGCTAAACATAAACCTGGAATGCTCTAGGGCTTATGCCCAACACTTCCAATTCTTATCTTTTCATGTGCTTTAGAGGTTCCTTCTCAACACAAAGGTTTCATAACTCATGTGCTCCAGAGCCTCTCACTCAACACAAACATTAAAATACTCATGCACTCCAGAGCCTCTCACTCAATGCAAACATTAAATACTCATATGTTCCAGGATCTCTCTCTCAACACAAAACATCAAATATGCATGTGCTCAAAAATTTGGGGTATTACAAATTGTCACTGGTTTCTCCAATTCAAGTTTATCTTTATATTGATCGTAAGCACATGGATCATCTATGGTCAATATTTTAGTCATAACATAAAATTTAGATCTATTTTGATGATTATCTGAAGGTATGCCAGTCTCAAAACCTGTAGATTCAAGAGTTTTCTAGGCCCAAACAAGAAGAAAAGTAGTTATAGAAACCACACTATAATCTTTAGAACATTTAGGAGGAGAACTTGAAGAATAATGATAACCAGGATCATCGATAGGCATTGAAAGTGTGGAAAGACTAATAGAGATAGAAGTAGTAGAATGTGATGGAAAATTCAAGGTAACATGAGGCTCAACAAACACGGGAGGATGAGAGACTTCATTGAAGTGAACATTTCTCTTAATGATGACACCTTCAATAGTTGGATCAAACAACATGTGCACTTTGGATTCCTCACAATAACCAATGAAAATAAAATTATGAGAGACAGGTTCTAGCATTATTTGTTTTTCATCTTTGATATGATCCCCACATTAACTACCAAAAACCTTAAAGTTACTAATATTAGGTTTGTTTCCATTCCGTTTTTCTTTGAGAGTAACCTGCAAAACTCATTTAGTATGAACTCTATTCAAGACATAGTTATCACAATAAATAGCTTCATAAAAAGAATGTTTATGTAATCCTTTAGAAAAGACATGCATCTAGTCATTTCATCCAAAATTCTATTCTTTCTTTTTGCTACCCCATTTTGTTGAGGAGCAGAAGGAACAATATTTTGGTGTGGAGTGACCATGCTTAGAAAAATATGCGTTAATTAATTCTTTCTTAATGAATTGCTCCCATTATTAGTTCTCAAAATCTTAGTACTTTTACCATATTCATTGCCAACCATGGATTTACATTTTTCAAAAAGAGTAAACGTTTCAGTTTTAAGTTTCAAAAAATAAACCCAATGTTAATGACTATAATCATAAACAAAAGTAAGAAAATAGACCACATGAGACAAAGAAGGAGTTTCAAGAGGAAGACAAATATCACTATGAATTAGTTGCAATTGTTCATTAGCATGCCATGATTTAACTTTATCAAGCACTTCCTTAAGATGTTTACCAAGTACACAACCTTCACAAACACTTTTAGTGGAAGAAATTGATGGTAATTCATGTACCATTTTAGACAATGTTTTCAATTTAATACAATTAAAGTGACCAAATATTTCATGCCATAATTTACTTAGTTCATTAGCGTGAGAAACATAGGAATAAAAGGGTTGTTTTTTTCTTGAATTAAAACAAGTAAACTTATATAATCCAACATTATGATCAATAGGACTAGAAAAAACCATTTTGAAGTTTTGTTTGATATATTCTAACACATAGTTATACGACCAAGATTCAAATTTATAACCTTTTCAACATTTAGGATAAATACAAAGAAATTTGAGAAGTGTTCCTTGAACATGAAGCACATCTGCCAAAGTACCATTCTGAACATTAACACTACTAGATCCTAAAATTGAAAGATGATTACCATCACATATAGATACTTTTTCTTGTGTGTTCTTTTTAGTGTCATAAGTATTAAATAAATAAGTTGTACTAGAAATATGGTTAGATGCACCAGAATCCATTATGCATTCCACATTAGAATATGAATTACATGGTTGAACATATTAGGAACATAGGGGTGGTGATTGCTCTTTAGAAGACATTTACTCCTTTTCTACCACAACTTCATGTCTCAGTTTAAAGAAAATATTTTTAGGGTGGTTGGTTTTTCCACAATGTTTACAAAGATTATACACCTTATCTTTGTTAGAAACCATGTTACAAGCATCATCATTAAAATAAGTATATCCTTGATTATGTGGTTTAGAATTTTCAAAATTCTTATTAGGATTATTTTTACTATGTGCCATTAGAGCGCTATTATTAGATAATTGACCACTAGTGATTATAGACTATATTTCTCATTTATCAAACCTTTATAAAACTCCTCAAAATTAGGACTCAAAGTTATTTTATACATTTTAAGAACTCTATTGTTGGTTTGGATGAACATATCATTACATTAATGTGGCTAATGTTCAACAAGAAGAGTAAGAGAATTATCATTCTTCTTGCAATCAGAGCTGCAATTATTTATTTTTCCATTAAATATTTAACTTTAGCAAGACACAACTTTATTCTATCAAAGTATTTAGGGTCTAACTCATGGATTTTCTTTTCAACATAGTAAGCAGAAATATCATCATTTTGAAAGAAAAAAAAAATTGATGGAAAAAATAATACAAGTGATACAAAAATTAGAATGTTCTCACAAATGTTGAAACCTTCATGTAATCAACCTACGGATTTAAACCTCTCCTGTAGAAAATAGTGAACTAAAGTTTCCTACTGCAAAATTTTCACCTAAGAAATGACATATGTGATTTGTTCGATTGTACGATGCCTATACTCTCCTTATGAATGTATAGGGAAGTTAAATGTTTGTCAAAGGCCAAAAACTATAGGAAAATAATAAAAAATGGCATCAAACTCATCTAGACATAAACCTATAATAACGTAAACCAAAGATACAAAAACACTAGTTCTACAAACCAAAAGATAGATCCTTCATGCTAGGTTAGTATACAATAAATTTTATTTCAGATGTATAAAAAATATCAAGAAAATCTTGAAAAGTTCTAAAAATTAATGGTGATGGTTAGGATTTGAATTTTTTTTTCAAATATGGAGAAAAATGGCTAGATCTAAGAAAAAATTACTTGTTTATGAGAGATAAAGAGAGAAATCTAGAAAATATGGAGCATGCAACTCTCAAATATCAATAATTGTTGCTTGTAAAACAACTTCAAAGAAACGCTAAAGAATCTAGAGTAAATAAATTAGCTCTGATACTATGTTAAAATATTGAGAATATCAATAAAAATACAAAAATACATGTACACTATCATGTAAATCAATAGAAAAGATATACTAGTCTAGCATTCTATTCATACAAGCAATAATAATCGCTTAAGAACAAGAGAATGCCAGAAAAATACACCAGATACATGTGGTAGAGCCCGAAATGAGGAAACGTCCACAAAAGGCTTTCCCTTCGATTGATCTTCAGAAATATCCAATCTTACAATAGCGCTCCACCCCACATATGCTTCAAATATTTACAATAAAATCACAATATATTTGATATATGATAATCAATATGCCCAAAGGCTCTCCCTCACCTCTATTATATACCAAGAGTTATGGAATAATAACATCCCAAAAAACATGTGTTATAAATGATTTTCCACCTCCATATATAATGAATGGTAATATGAGAAAATTACTTCACGATGAATGTGGGATAAATTCTTTTTACATAAGATTAAGGTTGTTTATGATTTCTAATGATAAATAAGACACCTTGCAACGTGATACTACACATCATTATAGATGTAATATTAAAATTACACATTCCAACATGCATGGTGTATTCTATCTCCCATGTCACTTGCTTAAGGCTGAAATGTGTACATTGGATCTTTACCTACAGTATGGACCAGTTCCTTATCACTTTGAATTTTCATTCTAATATGCATATTGGTTGCAAATAAATTATCCTTCTAGTTCCACCAAAATCAAGAACCAATAAAGTACATGATTAAAGTAATGAACATATTTCATTAATAAGGAGAAACAAAATAAATGATGGACCTTCACAAATGTAGGAAAGGCGATCTCATAAGCCACTAGTCCAATTATTATTAATATGTCAAAGGTTTGTAGAACCTATTTTCCAACTTTCTACAATGATCTAAACTCAAATGGAATTTTCCTGTCAATGAATTTCAAGAAGACATGATCTTCCACTTGGAATCGGGGTACTTTTTAAGTATTCTAATATTATAGTTCAGTATAATATCCTAGGTGATTACTTTGAATTGAAAAAAACATGTATATAGATTGGAAAGGGAATATTAAATATGAAACATACAATTCGCTGCTGAAATGTGTATTTTTTAGCGAATACTATGAATATAAAACATATTTTATGTAAATATAGGCGATATTAGAGACTAAAAAATACCAAATGGAAATTATATTTTTTGAAAGAAATCCCCAAAAATAGCCAGTTGGTGAAATTTCGCCCCTAAAAATTGCGTTGCCTCGAATTCAATGAGCGTTATTGATTTATATGCATAGTTAGTCTATTTTTTCATGTTTCACTTTTTTTAACTTATGCTTGATATTACTTATATATTCTTCTAGTTCGTTTAACATTTTAAGGCCAATAATTACCTTCTTCCACCAACTTATCCAAATCTACTACATTTATTACCATTGAGGGATTCAAATGGACTCATATAAACAAATCTTTGTACCCATTGTTATATGCAAATTATACCTAGTATATGTATTGGTTCAATTACGATGATCTACCCATTACATACATTCTTAGCATATTTTCAATAACATGGCTAACTCTTTAATTTTGTCCATCTATTTGAGGATGATAAGTTGTGTTGAAGTTAAGGTTAATTGCAAATTCTTTAAACATACCTCTACAAAAATTGGAGGTGAAATCGGTATCCCTGTTAGAAAGAATGGGCTTTGGAACACCGTACAATATGGCTACATATTTCATGTAAATTTGTGAAATGTTGGTTGTCTTATAAGTTGTTTTGATAGGTATAAAGTGGGAAGTATTAGTTAATTTTTCCACTACCATGATAACAACGCCATGTTGCTTTGTTGTCTTTGGTAATTTGGTGATGAAATATATGGTCAAAACCTCTCATTTCCACTTTTCTTAGGGTAACATATGTAACAATCTTGTTGGATTCTTATGCTACGATTTAACTCTAATTATTCTATGATTTTCTTCATTCCATGCCAATAGTACTTTTTCTTCACTAATTTTAAAGTTTTAGGATAGCCCTGATGACTTACATATAGGGAAGCATGCATTTCTTGCAGTATAGACCTTCTCAATTCATCACACTCTAGTATGCCAACATTTTTTTGTAAATGAGGATTTCATCCTCATACAATATGTAATCCATGTATTTAGGTGGTACACTACCTTCCTACAAAACCTTGTTTATTTATAAATAATAATCATCAAAATTAGGACATTTAACAATATGTTTTTGAAATCTTATTTCCTAGTGTTGAAGGTTTTCATACACAATACTTGATTCTTCTTCATGTGTGCATCATCAACATTGTTCTCGTTCCCTTAGATATGCTTAATTTGAAAATCAAATTCACTTAATAAATCTATCCACCTTGCTTGACAAGCATTCATATTTGGATGCTCAAACAAGTTTCTCAAGCTGTTTTTAATTCAAATTTGATTCCTATAATGTGAGCTCTCCACATTTTGAGCATATGTACTATGCTAACGAGATCCAAACCATGTGTGGCATAGTTAATTTTGTGTATTTTAATATTTCTGGATATCTAAAAAGTTAGATGTCCTTCCTCAATTAAGACCCATCCAAGCCCTTTAAAGGATACATTGGTGCATAAACCATATTCCTTATTTGGATCGACAATATTTATAATTGTTGTAGATGTGAGTAGTTTCTTAGGGAGTTGTAAACTATCATCACTTTTTTTACTCTAATTAAATTTCACTCCCTTATTTTGCAATGGTGTTAATATGGAGTGTGCCATTATTGAGAAAGGCTAACAAATATCCTATAGTAACCTACCAAATCCATAAATAGCTTACATTGGTCATGTTTTCAATAGTAGGCCATTTTTGTATGGGTTTTGTATTTATGGGGTATACTCTTACTCCTTCCCTTGAAATGACATTCCAAAATACAGAAGTTTCTTTTGGTAAAAATAAAATTTAGTCATCTTAGCATAAAGTTGATTTTATATTAATATCCATATATTTATCCTCATATGTTGTTGATACTCTTTAATCGTCTTGGAATAGATTGTCATCTAGGAATACTATGATAAACGTATCCAAGTAATTTGGGAAAAATAAGTCTTTAAGAACATAAAAGTGATCGATGCATTTGTCAATCCAAAAGGAAAAACTGTGTATTTATAGTACCCATACCTAGTTTTGAAGGTGGTCTTGCTAATGTTTTCCTCTTTGATTTGTACCTGGTGGTAACCCAACCTCAAATGTATTTAAGATAATACTTTAGCTCCTCTAGATTTATATATAGGTTTTGAATTCTAGGTAGATAATGTTTTTTCTTTATTGTGGCTTTTTTTTGGCTTCATGTAGTCCTTACATAACCTCAAGGATCCATCCTTCTTTATAAAATGGGCATGCTACCTCCACATTGACACAGAAGAACAAATGTACCATTTCCTTAAAAAATCTTCAAGTTACATTTGTAATTCCTTTAAAATATATGTTTCCATTCTCTATGGTTATTTGGATACTGGGTAACACATCGTGTCAAATCAATAGTGATATAAATATCTCATTTTGGGGATAATTGAGATATGTCTTGGAACACATCAACAAATTCCTGTAGCAATGCATAATCTTCAATATGTAATCCTTCATATGTATGTACTTGTTCATCCTAAGCTATGTATAGTTGGAAACATTTCCTAATATAATTTTCCATTTTCATGCTTGAGATATGTGATACAAATATGGTTTTAGGAATTCATTTTACAAGGCTTTTTTTACCATCCTCATCCAAACAAGTAATTTTCTTGTTAACGCAATCTACAACAACATTACCTGAGACTAGCCAATCCATACAAATGACAATATCATATGCAACAATAGGTATGAACATCCAAATATTCTATTGGATAAATCTCATTCATGTCAAAACAACAATCTTTTATTAATTGATGTGATCCTCCTTTTAGTACCTATACTTAATTGTACCATCCTTGAATGGGGAAAGTTTCTTATTACTAATCCACATGTTTCGGTCATGTTAGAGTTGATATCATTATTATTATATCCAAAAACAATTAAAATTTAAATAGGCAGTTCACTAATCATGCATTCCACCTTAATCATAGTTGAATGAAGATCTTCTTTCATGTTAGCCAAAGATACATAACTGCGAGGTATGCTTCTATCCAAATCCTCTACAATTGTAGATTCTGAAGATGTTATGTATATTTCCCCCCTTATTAATTTTCCAATAAAGTCCCAAAAACATTTTAACCTCTATATACCCAACATTTAATGAGTACACTAGTAAAAAATGAGAAATTAATGACTAAAAAATGACTAAAATCCGGCTATAAACGACTATTTTTGAGCCGGTGAGTAATAGTAGCTAATTTCAAATAACCTATAGCTTGACTAAATTAGTCATATTTCACTTAGTCATTAATATATTGACTTATTAGTAATTGATTTAGTCATTGATCTAGTCATTGATTGCAACAATTAATGACCAAATATATGACTAAATAAACTACTAGATGATAACATATTAATGAATAATATAAATATGAATAAACATTAGCCGCACTATAATATACCAAACATTATCTACTAATAGTCGTATATATGTGAATTTAGTCATTTTCGTAGTCACATATTTATGATATGGCACAGAGGAATCGAACCACCAACCTCCTGCCTATAATTAGGCATGTGCTCTACCATTGATCTATCACCCTTTAAGAAGTTTTTATTGATTGGTAATGAATATATTCAAACAAATTTTGCATCATTAAAGCATAAAAAGTAATGATTATCAAGTTACAATAGATCCCTAATGACTTACCATGTACTACTCCTTCAAGTCATTTTTGCACTTAATAATTGCATTTGAAAGACTTGAATGACTATTACAAGGTAAGCCGTTATCTATCTATAGTAACTTGATAATCCTTATTTTGTATGATAATTCATCACATTCTACACAAACAAATATTTTCAATGATAACTAATCCAATAATTAGTGTGTTTGACAATCCAATATCCCCCTTGAGTAAACAATTTAATTGCATTTCTATAGCTAATATCCATGCAATGATCAAGTTTTTAAAGTTGCAAGTTGTCCCCAACAATGTATTTCAACCAAAATCCAACATATACAAAAATTATATAAGAATGCTCACAGAAAATATTGAGATGTTATTGTTATTTGAGTGCCACTCTAAGTAAGATTTCTTAAAATAAAATGATACTAACCTAACTATTTTCAAATCCAACATATATAACAAAAAAATGTAGAAGAAATACTTCAAAGAAGACAAGGGGAAGATATTGGAATGCTTGTAATTTGAGGGCCACTATTTGAGTGCTAAGATATTGGAATTCTTGTACTATTTCATGATAGGTGATTACTTCTCTATGGGCGTCCTCTCTCTAGCCTATGTATGATGAAGATAGAAGTAATACATCCTATAAAAGAGAGTGAAAACTTGCAGCAACAAACGAGTCCTTTAGGACACAACATAAATGTTACTATATGGTTTTGAGATAAAGAAATGTTCCATTATTTGCAGGCCTGAAGCAATCTCAGCCAACATAAAAGGATATTTGATTTATTCAGAGACTTGCACTTTAGTAGGTTTTCATGGATTTAGTCCACACTTTAGTGCTTAATATTTAATGGACACCTTCCTGAGTGAAAGCGTTCCTCATCAACAGTTAAAGGAGTGACTTTTGTGCCATGATTAATGGAAGAATCTAGGCCTGCAAATACCCCTGTCTACAGCATTATTTTTCAAATTCACTTACAACATGACTGCTGAATTTTGCTACTCAAGTCTTCTTACATCTTTGGAAGGCTATAGATCTGTCCATCTTGGTAGTAAGAGAGGTTTAAATACCCATTATTCACCTAAATCAGCCTACAACAAAACAATATCCCAGTATATAGAAAAATTTGACAACTATAAAGGAAATAGAAATGACAAAATTACACTTTTATTTTGGCAGAAACGACGAGAGAAATGATTGTCACTTGGATTTATTTTTGCACTGAAAATAGTTACAGCTATAGCTTCTCATACTCGAGCCTAAACTAGAACTCTTCTCTCCTCACTTCCATATAATTTGTGGTGTTTTCTCCACCATGTTTGTATCGAACTAAAAAATTGCAACTACTAGCATGGTCAAACCAAAGCCCTATCCTACAGAGGGTATCACCAGGGGAACTAGTTAGGAGTTACAATATTGATATAAACATTATATCATCATCAGCTTACTCATCCTAGTGGAAGAGGTCATTGCAACTTCATTTTTGTCCAAGTTTCATAAACTGCATTCCAATCAACCTCATGCAACTCTTTAGGTGCTGAAAGAGATAAAAAAAATTAAAGTGTCTAAGGTTTCTAAACAAAGTATTGATCTATCATCATTTTTTATACGATTCAACATAGAGAATCCTCTTTCACAACTGGGAGTGCTTGCTGGAATAATCAAAACAACTTGCCACAATTTCATCAAATTTGGGAAAGAATCACACCACTCTGGTTCACCTCTGCATTGCTCCCATGCTCCAAACTTGTTTCTCTTTGGATATGCTGGATGTAAAGTGACAAAAAAACTTTCCATTTCACCTTCACATTTTTTAGTATCAATTATAGGTGAGTTTCAAGTATCAAATTTTTCACATAGATGAAACAACCATCATCTTGTTTCATAATCTCTTTCATTCTCTTCTTCAAAGTAACAACGGGGACTAAAACGTATTGCTGCATTAAATACTGACAAATCTATAAACCAATCATTGAGACAGTCAACCAAATTTTGGATAAATGCTTTTCCTAAGTGAATGCTATCTTCTATAGTACCAAACCCAATCAAATTTGGTAAAGGTTCAAATCTTAACGAATGGACATGTGAAACAACTGTATTATCAATAAACTCCAAATTTCCATTTTATGATTTCTTTAAGAAATTTGAAACATGTTGAGAACCATCCCAAAATATGTTTCACAAGAATATTATTCGAAGAAGATCGATGAGGACATCTAATTGCATCGCAATGGATGGTATATCGATGTGTTCCTCTTGAAATCATTGATTCACCTTATTTAGTTCATTCAAAACATCAGCAAGCAAATGGATGCAAAATTGAGCTTGGAATATTGTTTCCATTTCATACATATTTCTATCATCATGTTTCCATTCTTGTAACAATGATGGCATGATTTTAACAAGCCTGCTCACAACCTACCCCCTAGAATGCCATCGTGTTTGATGAATTTTAAGTACTTGCAACCTGTCAATTTGAAATAGGTCAACCTAACTATTGAATTCTCCATGCCTCTTTGCATATTTTCCTTGCCATGAATATACTTTATTGTTTTGTTTATCAATATGACTAAATTTAGGAAGATAATTTGAAGCATCTATTATATATAAGGCCTCACGATGTGCTACACAATGAATGCATAACAAATGAGGAACATCATGAAGAAACTTGGCTGCCAAACCTTCATGGATTCCTCTCATTGATGCAGCTCCATTTGACCCAAAACCCACCATTTTTTGTTTTGATAACTTCATCTCAGATAATAACCCCGATAATGCTTCATACATGGATTGTGCAATGCTATTTTTTATTTTCAAAATTTGAATAAATTTTTTCATGCGTGAACCCCTCCCTCCATCCATTAGATATGTAATATATACAATCAAGTGTTGCTCCATTATTTTATCTGTGCTTTAATCAACTAGAATGGAATAAAAAGGACTCAAACAAATTTCTTCCTTTAACTTTTCCCAATCAACGTCTTTTGCTACAGTTAAAAACTCTTTACCAAATGTGATATTAGCATATGAATACTATTCATTGGTTAATGGCATATTAGGAGTTTCCTTATACGTGTGTAAGTCACACAAGTCTTTGTACAATTCTAAAGGTAAATCCCTTACAGCCACAAAATGCATAGTTTCCATTGTGCTAATTATTCTGGATTTTTCAACATCCAACATAAGTTCAATGTGCTTTTGGATGGGAAAACATGGTTGTCTCGATTCATATTCCAATAGTTGAATCGA
>LPNX011014683.1:293770-296270 GCA_001517045.1 Pseudotsuga menziesii
GGTCAGAGATTTCGTCAGCTTTCAAAATGGTAAATCAATGAATAGCATCACGACACAACGTGCATTAAAAAGGTCAGAGATTTCGTCAGCCTTCAAAATGGCAAATCAATTAATAGCATCATGGCACAACGTGCATTAAAATGTGGAGGTGGTGATTTACCTAGCAATGTAAACACAAAAACACATTCTATGTTATTCTAGGTTGGAATTCAAAAACACATTCTATGTTATTCTATGTTTGACTGTAAATCTATTTTCATAGATCTATTTTAATTTTTATTTATTAAGAGTTTAAGATATCAAATTTATTCAAGTGTAAATCTATTTTTAGAAAAGATTTACTAAAAGTTCAAAGAGATCAAATTTGTTGAACTGCAAATCTAGTGAAAATGTTCAAAAAATGTAAACTAAATGTTTATAATTTTAATTTGTAATTTTATATATAATTCTAAAAACTATTTTAAATCTAAATTTAACATACATTAAAAAAAAACTTCCACATTTTCTCCTACTAAACTATAAGCTATAAAAATATGCCTCTTAATTAAAGGATAAAGCTTTAATTCTTATTATAAGGTAATCAAACAAAATAAAAGTTTGCCTAATACATGTTTTGAGGTGCTTATTTTCTATCATGGCATGCAAATGAGGCTTCTACGCTCCCAACATTGAAATTGACATATCGCCCTGTGCTTGAAATTGCTACTGAAGATGCGCCATTAGAGACCACTATCATAGCCACGTCTTCTTGATCTGCACCACGGCCATCTGCAAGGACATGAGTGTTGTTTCTAGTCTTGCTTCCTGAGGAGGTGTAGGAGGAGCAGATCTATTCTATTCTCTCAACCAAATAAAATATATGAAGCGACATGTCTGCAGCAAGCGATAGCAGAATAGTTAGTTACAATGGCATTTGAGTCCTCCCTCCCTTATAAATTGCAACATAGCAATCCGTAATGGGAGAATGTACATTCTTTTTTATTTGTACTCTAGTGCTTACAACATGGGTGATTCTTTGAGACCATTTTCTGTTGACAGATGGCGCCAGCAGCAGCAGTCGTGTCCATGTAGATGGCTATGGTGTGGATCAAGAAGACACGGCTATGACGGAGGTCTGTAACGGCCCATCTTCTTCACCAATTTCAAACCCAACGTGATTTTCCATTATCTATATCGAGAGGGCAGCAGCATAATTTGCATGATGTGATACAGTTGTCTGCAGTTGCCTTCGATTTGGATGCAGTGGCAGATCGTAATTGCATACTACTGTTATTTTAAATGAAAAATGGGTTGATTTGGAGGCAACTGTCACCTACACCGATATGGGACTCATGAGATTAAAGTAATAAATGCATTCTATCTGTGGTACCATTTTACTATTTAATTTATAAAAGTTTATTGGATGGAGTTTGGGTGGTTCGCACAAATGGTTATTACTTTGTTCATCTATGTTTAATTTTAATAATTGATATGATGCACTTGTGAGCCCCTATGGAATGCTTTATATACTCTTGTGGCTTTGTAATAAATGTGTTCATGATGTAAGATGACCATGCATTGATTAGGTTTGAAATAACATGTGTTGGTGTTTTCAATGAATCAACCTTTTAACAAGTGGCGAACCACATTTTAAAAAAAAAACCTATAAAAACCAAACTAATTTAAAAAAATCATTAATAAAATAATATCAAAACTATATTAATTTTAAAAATGCAAAATATTTATTCCATTTACATAAAGTAAGACCACTTTATGGAAAACCGTTAATATCCCTATGAAAGACATAACTAATAATTAAAAATCAATATTAGAGGTACCTACACAACTTTTTGGAATATGGCGTAAGAATATGAAACGTGGAGAATCGAATTACCTTCCGGAATATATAACTTTTATTTATAGAAACTATGTATAAATCGAAAAAATGAGGTTCTTCTAGGGTTGGTATGTTATTTTTTTCCCAAAAAATAATGAATATGTTCGCATTGGTACACTCATTTGGTATGCAAATGGTGGAATTTTGTGAAAAAAAATACATAGAGTTGTAGATAACAGGTGTGTCTAGTGCAACGTTATTTTTCCATATTTATTTATGTTATATATATATTTTTTTAAATTAAGGAATTCAGTGACAACCTAAAATGACAATGTCGAGCATTGGTCCACGACATCTTGGTCTTAACATAGTCAAAAAACAATAATTTTTTTGAGAATGTAGGTATTTGTGTCTTCTTGTGCGGGTTCTTTTCCATTTTCTAAATAGGCGAGCCAATCAAAAGTTATAGCCAAAGCAAATAGCCTACCTTTTGTGTTAGATTGATGTTAGTCCATTTCAAATTAAATAAAAATAGAAAAAAATAATAGATTTAAATAAAATTACTTATTCAGAATCTACAGACAAAGTTACACAAGTGTGTGAATTTTCATTAGCAGTGGACAAGTGTGGCATATGAAAAATCATTCACGAAATAGGAGAAGTGGTACAAAACATGTTTTATGT
>LPNX011014683.1:301270-318761 GCA_001517045.1 Pseudotsuga menziesii
AATATTTTTGTGCAAATGAACATGTGTCTGCAAGAGTGAGTGACCAGCCATCCCCGTCGGGGATCAACAGATCCCCTCATGAGCAAGTATATTGTAATATAGTATAATTTTAATTTCTGTTTTAATGAATTATATTTGTATAGTTATATTTTTATGTACTAATATAGGATTCCATGAATATGTATGCAGGTTTGAGTACATAGTCATGTCGGTGTCACTATCTCTCAATTGATTTCCTTTTTCCCACCCTATATTCTAGGTGTAGGCCCTAGCATACATGTTCCTTTCCTTGCATCACTACAAACTTTGTTCCATCCATCCCTTGCATCCCATCCACCACCACACTTCTATCCAACTCCCCCTTCTTCATCACAGCCTTCATTCACTCCCCCCACCCCACCCCACCCATCCACCCCCTCCCTTGTAATTTCCCATGTTTCCAACCTCCCCTCTTTGACCACTATACACCATCTATCCACATTCACCCATACCTCCATCCCATCCTAGACCTCAAACCTCTCCCCGATATTCCCCGGCCACCCTTGCTTCCTCTTCTAGGGTGGACCATTCCATTCTACATCTATTTGGGGTTTATTGTTCTAGATCACAACTTCGCCCACTCCAGTACACACCCTCTCCCACCGCACCCCCTAGTTTTTTATCCAATTTCAATGTGGCTACATCCTCCACTATGCCATCCACCCTAACATTAGAGAAATATTTCCAACCCACTAATCCACTTACCACCCGTGAGGACAAGCCGATTGCTCCACTTTCCAGCCCCTAGGACCATCATGTTGTGTTCAGAGTGAGATTGATTAGTTTATGAAAATATCATCCAATATTAACGAAACTCAACATAGGCAGTAAATTGTATGAGTTATCTTATTGGTTAAGTGTTGTAGGGTAGCATTGCCGAGAGACTTGGATCACGGAGGAGGGTATCCCGCTCACCACTTATGGTCTCATCTAAGGTGATCTATTTAATATTTGAAAACATAATTTTGATTTTTAAATTGTGTTTTATACTTGTATAATTTCTTGTAGGAGTTGACATTTGATTGTTGTCATTTTAGAGCTGAAGGAGAGGTGGTCGAAGCAGCTAGAAGAATCAATCTTCCTCTAGCTCGAAGAAGAGGAAGATCAATTTTGGAGGTGCACCTGGCAGATTCAAGCATGGATAGGAGGATTGAGAGACCTTCCTATGTACACTAGCCATGATGTGTCATTTGGAACAAGTTGTCATATTTTGTATATGGCACGAGTTTCCATTGTATAGACATTGGGAATGATGTTCCATTTTTCACTACTATTGTGTATGGTTGGAAATTTGTGTATATTAATATATCATTTTCCACTTCTCTATATTAATTTGCCTTTTATTACAAATTTGCATACATTATGTCAAATGCAGTAGTAGTTTACAGTTGATGTGCTTGCAATACTTATTGTTGATGAAGCCATAAAGTCTGTATGTTCACAATAAAATGCATAAATTTTTTAACATTGTAGGTTAGTTAGGAAAAAAATACACAACTGCATAAACGTGTACAATAACAATGATACTTTTAAATACCAAATACCCGATATTGTAAATCATAGTGCAAATAATTTTTCAATCTAACAAATTTTTTCATGAAGTATTCTTCTTTCTACCAAATAATTTTATCGAGATATTTTTCTAGTTTTTCAAGCCTCCTCTCACCCCTCAACCCTTCCATTTTTTGTCTTGTCTTGTCATACCTAGCTTTGGCCTTGTTATAAAAAACTAAATCCTAAGTACCTAGACCCACTAGTACAAAAGCGCGGATTTTTCCACCCAGGTTTTCCACGTTTCTTACTTTTTGGTGTAAAATCCGATGTAACAGGAATGAGGCGTCGCTGTATCCATGAATGGACTCTTAGACGTCTCTGTATCCACGCATAAACTCTTGGACATCGCTGTATCCACATCTGACCGTCTCTAGAGCGAAGACACCGTCTTTTGTTTACTTTTTACTAAAGAAAATCAAAATATTTGGAAAAGAAACTAGAGTCAACAAGCCATGGGGTATGTATGCATAAATAAATTAACATGAAGGAAGGTATTGAAATTAAGGGGTAGGAGAATGTAACACTCATGTTAAAGCCCCCATATTGTAATATAATTGTAAATTTGATATGGATGAGGGCCAAGTATATGTAATTGCAACTAAACAATTAGTAATAAAATATGAAGCTAGCTACAAACGGGGAGAGAACATTGAGAAGAGATGGAGGACTATAAATTCATGAGAGGGGAAGGTGTGTGAGAGGAGAATAGAGTGTTGGTGTCATGACATTGTAGCTTAACCATGTCTTGGACCCTAAAAATATTCTCTAAATCTTAACTTTTTCCTAGGACCTTGGTTATGGGGATTAACATCCTCAAACATTCAATTTAGAATGTGAAATGATTTACAAAGGATTTATGCTTATAAACCAATGTCAACATCTTATTTTACAACAATATTGATAGGGCCTTGGACATGATTTCTTGTACCCAACATGAGGGGATTTCCAAAGTCCATTCTAAAGCTCCCAATAGGCGTTGGAGGAAAATAAAACTATTAGACCCTATATGAAGCTTCTAAGGACCAAGGTCCATGAATAAGGACACAAACCATACAACATGGTATGTGTTGGACATCATTGTCCAAGTAGTGGTATGAGAGTGTTAATATGAGGTTTTGTGCACTATGAATGAGTCTCAAACCATGGTTGGGAGATAAATTGATGCATTTATGCTCTAAATTATGACTAGTAAGCTAATAGGCCATTATAAAGGCCTCAAACCACAAAATATATGATTTAAAAAGTATGTAGAAATATGTTGTTTAGTATAACTCTGTCTTCAAAATGAGGGGGTTGGAAACCTCGACATAGAGGAACCCCGATATGCATGAGGCTTTTCTACTCTATAATTAAAATATTTGACATATTGAACATAAGTTGTCAGTAATGGGATCCAATTTCAACATGGTGTTAGGTAATTTACAAAACAACGGAAACCAAACATCATCCCTGATGCAAAATCTCTAATTACATTCCACTATGAGTCATATTGCTCAGTCTTCCTTAAGAAGTTTGGCCATTAACAACCTTTACCATTATTGACAATTATGTAGGAACTTTCATCTCCATGGCTTCAAAAACTAATCATTATACTTCCATTTCATATGCAAGGTTTTCATTTATTCATATTTGAGCATAGTCTTCTTGACCACATTGTGTTTGCATGTGACCATTAAAGTTGGACTACAAACTTGTTGCTTTTTAATGAATACATTTCTTTGAGCATGGTCATATGTGGTGGTAAAAAATCATCTTCAACACCAAAAGGAAAGCTTAGAATCCCTCTTGGACCTACAACTAAAACACCATTGGGTAAATCCAACAAAGGCTTCTTACGATCTTGAGCCTACACCTTCAAAAATTGTAACTCCACTAGTGCTAGAGGGTAGTGGATGAGTCATTATTATTGCCACATCTCAGGAACCATATCCCCTCCCATTGATTTCCATGCACAAAAGTCTAATTGAATCGAGAAAGAGGAGACATGAATATGAATCTCGAGGTCACCAAGAAAGGGAACGAGCTTTATTGTCCTGAATGGATGTAAGAAAGAAATTGATGACGATAAAAATTCAAACAATGCTACAACTAGACAAAAGTTAAAAAAATACAAAGAAAAACAAATAAATGAATTAGTATAATCTATATATTCAAATGCATGGTCATATTGCAATTCATACAAAGATTGTACTTGTGTATACAAGGTTCTGCCATAATTTATATAGTTCTTATTTCCCAACATAAACATTATCCATAACTTTATCAATGGATAGGATAACCCTAATAAAACACACTTTTAGTCACTTTCAAGTTTTCATGACTGAAAACTATAGTTTAAGGATGAACCAACCACCAAACTTGCATCACATTATGGAGCCAATCTCTACTTCATTTCCAGTAGTCTTGTTGGGGAAGGGCGAAATTCTATATTTTAGAATTTCGATCGACTTTTTCTATTGCGGATCGAGGTCGGCGTGTAGTTTTTGTTACAGTTTGTGAAAAGATGGTTTCCAAGATCCCGGATCGAGTATCTTCAAGGGTATTTTATTCATGGTTGGGGGCGAATCCGAAGTCGACCCAGGGCCAAATGGGTTTTCTGATGGAAGGTAGATCCATACAGATGAGTATAGCTAGCATCCTATTTATTGTTATTTTGTCATTTTCTAATGTCTGTAATGGGTTTTATTTACCTGGAAGCTATTTGCACACATACCCTAAAGGTGGAGAATTGACTGTGAAGGTGAACTCTCTGACATCAATAGAGACTGAGCTGCCCTTTAGCTATTATAGTCTACCCTACTGTAAACCTTCCAAAGGGCCCCAAAAAAAGTGCAAATAATTTGGGTGATCTTCTCATGGGTGACGAGATCGAGTCCTCCACTTATATATTTCATATGAATATGAACGAGTATGTTTATCTTTGCAATACTAAGCCCTTAAATGAACAGCAAGTAAAGGTCTTGAAGCAAACGATTGATGATCTTTACCAAGTCAATCTGATTCTTGACAATCTCCCAGTCATGAGATACACTCAACAGAATGACATAGTGATTAAATGGACGGGGTTCCCCGTGGGTGGTTATGACCAAGATAAGAACTACTACAAAATAAATCACCTAAAATTTAAGGTGTTGGTCCATGAGTATGAGGATTCCGAGTTCAATTATTCCCTGGGATGGTGTTTTTAATCCTTACCATATTGAACTTTATTTTGTGGGGCAGTCACAGCACAGGAGCTATCCCTATTTCCCTTTTCTTCATCCTTTTGTCCCTTTGGTTCTGCATCTCTGTGCCTCTTACACTTCTAGGTGGATTTATTGGGACCAGAGCTGAAGCCATACAATATCCAGTAAGAACTAACCAGATCCCTAGGGAAATCCCAGCCAGAAAATATCCGTCATGGCTCCTTGTCCTAGGAGAAGGTACCTTGCCTTTTGGGACCCTCTTCATTGAGCTCTTCTTCATCATGTCTAGCATCTGGCTAGGAAGCTTCTACTATGTTTTTGGGTTCCTATTTGTTGTGCTTTTCCTACTTGTTATTGTGTGTGCTGAGGTCTCCATGGTTCTCACGTACATGCACCTCTGTGTGGAGGATTGGTAGTGGTGGTGGAAGTCATTCTTTGCATCTAGCTCAGTTTCTCTCTATGTTTTCCTATATGCAATCAACTATATGGTTTTCGATCTTCGCATCTTGAGTGGTCCAGTTTCTGTAGTGCTTTATCTTGGGTACTCCTTGATAATGGTGCTTGCAATAATGCTTTCCACTAGTACCATTGGCTTCTTGACATCATTATACTTTGTTCACTACCTCTTCTCTTCTGTCAAGATTGATTGAGCCCAATCTTGTTGTAGTGCTTGGAGAGAGTTGTGTGGAAGGAGATATTGTGTGGGACATTGCAGGTTTTCTCTTATTTGAATTAATCTGATGAAATTATCAATTATAAAAGGAGAATTTCAAGAGAGGATACTGTGTTCGGAACCTCAAGTAGGCCTTTCCTTGAAAGCTTTGTATTGGGATTCAATTTATTTTCTCTTTTCTTGAGTATTTCAGACAGATATAGGTATGTTTTGAATATATCCTTACATATTACATTGAAGGTAGCACTGTTCTATCCTCTTCTGTATCCAGTGGTTGGATAATATTTCTTCAGTATCATATAACTGACAGCTAGGTTTAGGTGTTTGTAGGTAGAGGTATTTTTGGGATATTCCCTCACATGAAAAATATCGATGAGGAATTGTCATTTTTAAATTGATGATATTAGATGATTAGAGAAATAGATGCATAGCACAGTACTCTGTTTTTATGTCTTTAGTCTCCTTTGAGGAGGAATCAATTAGTGTAGAAGAAGACAATACTCTGTTGCTCAGTAAAATGTTGAGGCTAAATGTTCTTGTCCCACGTCAATAATGAAAGGAGAGTAGCTCCAGAAATAGCTCCATATATGGATTTCTTTTATAATCTTCATTCATGGTTTTGTCCATATTCCATTAATTGTAATAAAAAAAATTAGACATTGTTAGTATGGAGTATTTTTTATCCTTGCTTATAATAGATTAATAAAAGCAGACCAACAATTTCATAGCTTCCAAACCCACAACATTTCTAGGGGAATCTCTTCCTTTAAAGTTATATTATTTGTTATAGACTGTACAATTTCCTACCTTGTAAGATAGCCTACAACTTAAGTAAAATGCCGTGATAGGAAGGCAGCAAATGGGTTTGGTAAAGCATCAACCATCTCTTTCATAGTCAATAGTTATTGACAACATTATTTATCTAGAATTTACTGAATTCAGAAGGGTGGTGTCCTCTAACTCTTAAATGCACTATTGAAACCTGAAGCTAGAAAAGTGATATAGATTGATCTATAAACTCACACAAATATAATCGTACCTTTCTCAAATTTGGAGACTAAAAGTTATCTAGAAAAACTTTAATATTAATCGTTGATTGAATTGTAAACATTAGTAATGTAACCTACTCCTAGAAATCAAAGAAACTAGTCAGCCAAGAACAAGACAACAGGAGAGTTATACATACTAGACTTTCAAGAGGATCACTCTCTCGAGAAACAATTTGCTGCAAGAAAAAAATTGCAAGGGATGTAGCCACAATTGGATCTGCAGTGATGTGTGGCATAGCTGCATGTCAACCTTTTCCTTCTATAACAGCTTTAAAAATGGCTGGCACAGTCATAATTGGCCCTAGGGTCGATTCTATAGTCCCAGTTGATGGACTAGGCATAAGATGCATTGCAAATATGGCTTCCGCATCTCCAAGTGCACCTTCACGAATCATGTGAGCAGCACCTGCACCTCCTTCTTCAGCAGGCTAAAAAATAAGTCTTACAGTGCCCTTCAAAAGTTCATGGTAAAGCAAAGAAAGATTAGCCTTAGCCAAAGGGGTAGTTGTATTAAGCAAGAAACCATATGAAATGAAATGACACAAAACTACAACCAAACAGATTTAAATTATATATAAGAAATTAAAAAATCAGATTAAGTAGGTCTAATATATGAATTACAGTATGGCCATAATAAAAGGCTTATAGTCTAGGTAAAATTTAAATTTTATTTAAGAAAACAAATTGTAAATATAATTTGTTGAAAGTTGAATGTTTGAAATATTTATCACTTGCATCTGGTTTATGGCATTAACATACGACACCAAAATCTAAATATACAGGCTTGCAAAACACCTGGAGTTTATCTTTATGTTTCTGAAGCAATTTGGCAGCTCCAAGAAGCATAGTGACATGTGCATCATGCCCACAAGCATGCATTTTACCAATATTCACACTCTTGTGCTCCCAATCCATGAGCTCCTTCACATCACAAGTAAAATCACTGAATTAGTAAAGACAAATTAAACAAGCAGGAACAAATAGTAGTAAAAACATAAATAGGACACTGATAAAAGAAGAATAATGAAACCAAACATAATTTGAACGTTGTACTCATCAAGTTGTGGGATCGAGGCATATATGTTTATCATACAAGCTTGCCTCAAGCCATATGTACCTTATGTTCCTTGTCAGAGATGCTTGGGACTGGATGCAAGTTAAAGTGACCTTTGGTAGCTTTGTAAATGTTATTTATAAACCCCAGTTTGCTACTGAAAAGGATTTTGAGAGAAAGAAAGCAGCTATCTCCAGAAAATCACCTTGGTATAAGTTCTGAAATTTCTTTAGAGGGCACAAACCTCACCCTGAGCCACATTTCATTATCAATTTTGATGTATTGTTTTACCTTAATAATATTCATGAGTTTATTCCTAAAAATTACGAGGAAACTTATTCTGTTCTCTGGAGTATGGGTTGTGCAGTCAAGTTCACCCTTGCAAATGAGAATTTTTGGGAGGTGGTAATAACCAGCTGAATGGAGTTTTGCATCTCTCAGGTGCCAGTCACCTGATTTTTATCTTGAGGCTGTCAGGTACATGCTTAGAATTTAGCACAGGGTTGCAAGTTCCTTATACCAACTTGGTGCCTTGCTAATACTGATAGCCTATAAAGCCAGGTCTGTGTGGGGGAAGCCATCTCCTAGTATGATGCCTCATTCCTTCCTAACTGAAACATTATTTTTCTCGTAGCACTTGAAAATATATGTGATGTTGGGTGTTGATTCAAACCCTTACTGTACAGCAAGCCCTAAAGGGAAGCCACAATTTATAGATACTTTAATTACTAGATGTCACTCTCACTGGGTCTCAAAGGCTCAAACTCTGGTCTGTTTGCTTGTTACCAGTTATCCAGGAACTATAACTTAGCCTTCCACGCCTTTTTATGAGGCTATGATTAATTCCTTTTATCTCCTAACCCTGATATGGGGCCACTGCTTGATGCAGGACAGTCGTGGCTGAGACCAAAAATAAAGGAACTTCACACACACATTGAGCAGGGATACAAAGTGAAGATTCAAATAAAAATGATATTCTCTTGATAACCAACCCCTTTCCTTCACACTATGCTCTTTGTATAATGCTTGAAGCTGAGAGAGTATATCTAGAATGATATTTGTCAGCTGTGATAGCTCCCCTGTATGGCCAAAATGAACATTATGGCGCAGAAACCATATGAAATGAAATGACACAAAACTACAACCAAACAGATTTAAATTATATATAAGAAATTAAAGCATCATATTAAGTAGGTCTAATATATGAATTACAGTATGGCCATAATAAAAGGATTATAGTCTAGGTAAAATTTAAAATTTATTTAAGAAAACAGATTGTAAATATAATTTGTTGAAAGTTGAATGTTTGAAAATACCTACAGCTGATTGAGCAATATATCCTAGCAGCATTTTTTCCAGCCATGAAGCCAAAGAAGATGATAGAGTAAAGACAGCCATGCACTATGCCTTAAGAATAACCAACCCCTTTCCTTCACACTATGCTCTTTGTATAATGTTTGAAGCTGAGAGAGTATATCTAGAATGATATTTTCCAGCTGTGATAGCTCCCCTGTATGGCCAAAATCAACATTATGGCACAGAATTATGCTAAAACTTATGAAGTATTCAATTTCAAGCAACTTGTCTCTGCCCAATTCAGGACTCCATGGCAAAGCACCAGCTTCCTTAACATCAATATCTGATAGAGTGATCCATCCAAGTACAAAACAATATATTTCAAGTATAAGCTCATGCACTTGGGAAGCTTCCCTATTCTGCCACACTTCCAAAATGCGACAAACAACAGAATAGAGATGAGACCAATTTAAACCCAGATCTTGAAGAACTTTGTGTTCTAAAATACCCCAGTTATGGACCCCACTAACGTCAATCAGTTGCTGAAAGACATCAGCCATTCCATGCTCTTCTGTGACTCCCTCATTCACATTTATAACACTTTGTACCACACGATATGCCCATGATTCTAAATAGCCTATTCCTGTGGGAAGCTGAAAAGTTCCTCCTTGTGTAATCTGTATTAACTTATTTCTTATATTGAATGTCAACCAGGATGGGAAGGCAATGTAATGAATACAATTATCTATTATATTGATGATAATAATAATAAACAACAATTAATGAAGTCACACATACCCTAACTAAGGGACATGTCCATTTCACCAATGTGACCAGTCAATTTGCATATATACTATCATGGGGTCATTTTATATTCATTCATTCTATCATCTATTTTATTTATCATTTATTATTCTATATGGATTTGTGTCTATTGTCCTTGTTATGCTGGTATTTGTTAGTAAATGAACTTTGTTCATTTCAAACTTTGCCTGAGCAGTGATATATGTACTCATTTTGTGTTTTGCTAATACATCACTGGATACTTCACAATAATTCATGAGAGGTCTTACGTATTTTCCACTGATACAAAATTAACAATGCCATAAGCTTGGGCCTGTGCTGCTGACATCTGAACGCCATGAGATGTGAGTGTTATATAGGTGCCAAGTTATAGTGTCTTCAAGATAGAGGCTTGGCACACAGTAAGTTCTTGGCATAATCTATTGTGTTCAATTGTAGTATACATTTCCTTGTCTCATATCAAGTTTCACTGCATTCAGCATGACTTGAGTACGGGTAAATACTAAATCTTAACATCAGAGGTGAGTTTAACTAGTAATAACTGTAGGTAATTGGTTAGTGGCTGCTTGATGTTGCTTATTGCTAGCAGTTAGTACTACAGTGTTATTTCTATCTATCATTTGAACCTTGTGAGGTCTCACAAGACTCCATCTCATTTTCATAAGCAAGCCTTTAGTTAGGACATGTCCTTTCTCTAAAAAAGACCCATTCTTCATGTGGAGATGCAAGTTCTTTGCTTCCTGAGAAAGTCTTCTGTATTCTGTTTTAGTGGTTATTTGTGGACTCTGTTGTGTCTACCATCTTGCCCCATCTGGTCTATAATCACTTTTCTTTTGAAGGTAAATTGATATGGTTGTGTGATTCAGCTTGCCTATGACTAAATCAAAATGTTTTCCTACAATAGTGAACATGAAGACTAATTTGTAAACTTATAACATGATTTGTGTGAATTAGGTGGTGGAAATGAATGAAATACACTGAGAACATGTGACATGATTAGCTTGTAGCCTTTTTTGAATTTTCTTTACTCTTTTTTTGTACTTTGGAGCATAACAATAATGTAGGTACTACCTCATCATTTTTTTGATCATCTATTTCTGACATCTATTTTTTTCAGAACATAATAATTTTGTGCTTCAGGTTATTAAGGGTGAGCTTGTTATGGAAGCATGTTGCAGAGCTAACATTGGTGGATACCACATAACTGACTATATGAAATGGCTACTTTCTCTCCAATATCCTCGTCACGTGTGAGCATCTAATTTATTCAATTTTAACTCCAAACTCGATGGTTCTTGATTTCAACGTCTCACTTCAGTTAAATAATAAACTTGTGACATGAATCGTGAACAGTGGAAACATTACTTGGGAGAAGGTTGAGGATATGAAAACAAGCCATTGCTATATAGCACAAGATTACCATTCGGAGTTGGATATCTTTCAGGTAGTGTTAACTGGAATTATTCAAGGTTTTTTTTGTTTTCTTACACGAAAATAGCATAGCTCATAAGCCAAATGCATGTTTGTGAATAATGTATCTGTTTAACTTTTCTCATTAGAAGGCTTTTAGTTTGAACATCGCAGAGAGATAGCTAGTTTTATATTAGCTAATTGTTTTCAATTCATGATTTTCAATCTTTCCATGGATGATCTCTTCGTTTATCAATGGTTTTGACCTTTTAATATGTTTTTCCTGAAGTTATATCCTGTATTTTTCCCTGTGGAGAATCATGTGCCGAAGAATCAACATCAGTCTTGAAATTAGCAAAGACCAGCAAACCAATTGTCTACAGTTAAGTTCCACTGGAGGACAACTGACATTGCTGAGGGTAGAAAAAATATTCTCTACCATTTTGATTTTTTCAATTGCATTTGAAGAATGAAAAGCCATGAGAAGAACTTCCAAATGAAATAGGGATGGAATACTTGCAAATGTGTATTATTCATATAGTTTGAGGCTGTTATAAGCATGTACAATGTAATCTGGCATTTGTAAGTTGTCTAGCAAATGTACTTGTGTTCGGGATCTACTTCTTGTTTTTGTCAACACCAAATGCTTTTCTGATGGAGTTTTGGCTGCTTTTATTTACCAGGATTCCTCTATTTTGGCTCAACTGGGTTTGCCAGATATGCGATTGCCAATACTGTATACAATGTCATGGCCTGAAAGAATATCATGCTCGGAGATAACCTAGCCATGGCTTGACCTTTGCAAGTATGTATTCTTACTAATAAGCTGGTTTGCTTGTATTTCTGATTAGAATGGAAAGGACTGGTTATGAGAAACTATTTTTCTGTAAATTTGAATTGTTAATGATTTAACATAGTTACAATTGTCTTCTATTGTCTCTTTTGATGAGTGGCCTGTAAATCTGTACACACATACTGACTTTGTTATTGAAGTTGTTTTATTAAGTTATGAGAGCTTGAGTCTAGAGTAAGGAATCGAGATTTTGGTGTTGACTTTGTTATTGAAGTTGGTTTAGTGAGCAAAGGGGCATAAATGCAAACACCAAGTCAGCAGTCCTGGATGAAAAATCTTGTTGTGGCATAGGCATGTGCATGTGAGGGGGGTATACCTTGCTTCCTAGTAATACATGTGGTGCTACAGCTTGATTTAGCACTTGAGTGGCAAAGTCCCAACCCACAAGTGCTACTAAGGAGTAGCACCAGAAGAAATTACCACTGTCACCTTAGTGCTGACTTCCCTCACTTTTGACCTGCTCTCAAGGTGACAGGGGGCTTCTCTAAACATTGACTAATTTCGTAGATGAACAGAGATCTGAGGGGCTTGATGTTAACTTAGCTTAGTTTGAACATGTATTGCAGATGTAAATATCCCAAAGGAAAGTGTTTGAATAAAATAAAATTATAAATGTAAGGATTCTGAAATGCAACAAACACCTAGAAATAAATTCCAGGATGTTAGTAGTGACTAACAACCCAAGTACTTGTCTTAAAATAAGAGTGAGACTTCTAGATACCATGAAACCTCCTAACTCACCATGTTAGTATATTTTGAAGTCGTTTTTAGAGAACATTGTAGCCTTGAGCATTCAAAATTGAGTAAAACAATTATTCATTGGGGATCATCTTGCAAATTACAGTAAAAGTATGTAGGTCACTGCCATGCTTGTCACTTCTACTATACATGAATTAGATATTTAAAAGGCTTTGAGTTCACTATGAAAGTTCATATCACTTGAGTATACCTTGTACATGTGTAACATTCCATATGCAATTGTAGACAAGTATCTATCCTGTCCAATTTCTGCTTATGGCTCTGATGACCTATTTTGCCTAGGTGTTGTTTGCACGTATTGACAGGAAACACTTGTTAAAGTAACAAAGGTTGTAGGAAAATTTATGCTAATGGTTAATATTAAGTTTGTAGTAGACATTATAGAACCCCAATGCCACATTTAAAACTTTAGTGATTAGGAAAGTGTCATTGCCGGACTTTCTAGTCTTTTTTAAAATGACAGTTAGTACATTGTGGACTTAACTGTTTTCTATTTGGGATTTTAACCAAATTTGGGTGAGGCACTAGACATGATGATGTTTCATGCGAAGTCTCGACTATAGTGTGAAGAGAAATTCCAAATACACTGGATTTACAACTAACGATACAGGTACAACACAAACAAGGTTAAATTTACAAAGCAACTTATGCAGAGCCAAAAGAGGAGTATCAGCGACAAAATACAAGGATGCCAGTGACTGAAATGAAAAAATGGATTTACAAGGCAACTGATACAGTTCAACACATGATTTCTGCCATTTTGCTGTCAGTGTTCTTCAGCTTCCATATTCCTTGGGGCAGAGCCAGATCTTGCAATTGATGATCTAATGTTGTCTCCACTGAAGGTAGATAAGATAAGATAGTTCAACCCTAGATAGGTCAAAGGAATGCGGGTGAAACTCCTATAAGAGAATATCTAACGTGTAAGTTCAAATATCAACAAATTCAGTCCACTCGTGGATATGGTGCTTGACATTCAGTCAAAGCCTATTGAATTTCCCTGTGCAAACAACAAGGGTTATTGAAGTCTCAGAATTGAAATTTGTTTCTTATCAGTAAATATTTTTGATTTAGATTAGTTGACACACTTGCATAAATCCTTTATTGTGGCTTCCATGTTTAAGCTTCACACTTCTGGTCTGTTTCTTTTGTTACTTTGGTTTTGCATATAAATTTGTCCATGCCTTATCCTTTTGATCACACTGCAGTTATTCCCACTAGAATCATTTAATTATTAGACAAAGAAATACAACCATATCTAGCACCGGGTGAGGAAAGAACTATGAAACAAGAGATGAGGAGAAGGGGATTATTATTACATGTTACTACTAGATTTTATTGATATCATAGCTTTAATGTCCTCATTCCATTATTTCATATGGATTTGGACACCAGAGATGCAAAATAGCAAAACGACAAATTGGAAGCCATCATTGAAGAAAAAAGATATAAAACAATTGCGCTGTCCACTCCTCTCATTAGCCTTCACAAGGGTTAAACAATGTTTCTCTATCTAATTAAATTATCACTGTAAATTAATTAAAGGGATTAGAGGCACACCTTGAGTTTTCCTTTGGAAACGACTCTAGGAAATGTTTACCCATCACACATCCCTCGCAAACACCACTAGGAGAGTTGATATGGGAAAACCTTAGCTATGTGAATATGACTCATGTATTTCAAGGACCATAACAGGTGTAACGAATATGAAAGTTCCATAACCTGTTTACATCATTAACATTGGCCAACATTGCATTGAATTAGTATTGTACTGCATGGAGCTGAACACAAGTACACTAAACTATAAAAAATACACCAAACATCACCCTACTCTTTGACTACATGCCATTTGCAAAATATAGACCTATTAATAAATAGACATGCGAAATTATGTTTCTGTAGCTCATGCCAAATGATGGTTCTGTAGCTATTGTTGTTTGAACTACTGAACAATGGGCCCGAATAAAATATATCCATCTACAGTAAGCTTAGTCAAGAAAAGGGTGTCAATGATGATAAAAGTTGTTCAGGTTAATGCTACAATGAGAAAGGGTGCAATCTGTAATGGCTAAAGACTTTGTATTTTCAAATCATATTCCTAACAGATCTCTTTCTTGTCCATGGAAGGCTGTCAAAGTTCGATAAATATTATTCTAAATTCTTATTGAATGAAATGATAGATAATTGAAAATTGAAACACATGCGATATACTCTTCCCTCATTTATTGCAAGGGAAAAGTCCTATGAATTCTATACTAAATCTGGTAGATTCCAACTGTGCATATCCTATGAGATGTTGCTAAAGGGTTTGCACTTACATTCCAGTATAAACAGATGGGTGAACCCTATCCCTTATCATGTTGAGGTATTGGATGTTCAATCATACGCTCCAAAATGAGAACTGCAGGGAGTTTGAAAATGCAACATGTGTAATGGTATCTCTCTTCATCACATTTTTCCTAGTCTGTGCGTCGCAGGTATAGCATCCCCATCGCTATTCCTAGGGCATTTAAAAAAAAAAACTTATAAAAACCATGGATACAGCAACGACCAGGCATGGATAGAGAGACGGCAAGGCGTTTCTATAGCGACGTCTTATTCCTGGGTTTGCATTTAAAAAAAAACCTTATACAGAGTGTGGATATAGCGACGACCAGGCATGGATACAGATACGTCCAGTCGTGGATATAGCGATGGATTAGACATCTAAGAAAATATAGAGCATTGTCGCTCTTGCAATGCAAATTAGGAGTCATCTCTATTGCAACGGAATTGTTTCCACGCAAAAAAAACACTTAGATGTGGCAATATCCATGCTTTTCCATGGATATTGCCACGTTTTGCCGTGGCAAAATTGATCACTTGTACTACTGACCTAACTAGACACCTAACCTAAAACCCTATATTTCTACCTTTCCAAACCCTTCCACATTTCCTAACCCTAAGCTTGGAATCTCATACTCCTATCCTCGACCTATAGGATCAGACCTTCGTCCCCTTTCAAAACCCATTCTCTAGCCTTGGCATCCCTCCTAGGACTCTCTAAGTCAAGCTCTAAAACCCTAGCTACCAACAAATCCTAGATAAGAATCAATTCTAACTAAAATTTTGGTCGGTCATCCCAAAAAGATTCATTACATTGAAGCACACCAAGTAATCGTAGGGTTTCTCAAATGCTACAGTCCCTAGGCCTTCTTCTCTCACAAAAGCTACAAAGTTAAATACTTTATTCTCTCCTCAAGGTGAATTTCATGAAGAATTTCATCTAGATATTTGCTTAAATCTAACTCCTATAGAACCCTAACTCCTATTGAACCAACATACTAACACCTACAGTCTCATTCATTGTCCAAATTGCAATAGAAAGCGCTTGTTTTCCTTTGGTATTTACGTAGTAATTATTGTCTCATTTTGCAAGTGAGAAATTGATATTGGAATGATCCTCTCTTACCATTTGATTGACTGGAAATTTCATAATATTTATGAGCTTGAGAATCATATTGAACATGACTTTTGTTGGATTGCATTTGTTACATCTACTTGGAAAACATTGATTTTGATAAATTTGGCAATTCATATCATTTGAAGACGAAGTTGACATTGCTTACACTCATTGAATACATATATATTTTTTATTCTATTGTTGAGCACTTGTAATTTTAACGGTCTATTGTACTTGTTGTAATTTTAACGATTTAAGGATTAGCATGCATAATGCAGGGTTTAGAATGAATGAGGAAACCATAACCCAAATGGTGTTTTGGGGTTAGCATTCATAACCTATGGTTTAGAATCAATGATGAAACCCGAAACCTGGGAGGGAAACCCTAACACCAACCCTACCTAACCATCTCTTGTGGCCTATTATAAAGTACCCTTTTGTTTGTATATGAGCATGCCTAGGATTGTAGTCATATGTCACATATTCTTTATAGACTAATCAAATGAGATACTTCAAACCTTAAGCATGGATTACTTCACATAAGCTAGGGTTAGAGCTTCATGAGCACTCCTTTTATAAACCATAGTGAAATAAGTAACACATAGCTCATCGTCAACAACTCATACATTAAAAAATCATTAGAGAAAGAGGCTCTATAATAGGCTTATGCCTAGAGATGATAAGAATAAATTAACATGAAATAGATGAAGGAATGAAGGAAAGGATGGGAAATGAATGCATAAAGAGTATCAACCCTAGATTTAGACCATAGTTGCCATGCAAGAATCATATTGAAAATAAGATAAAAATTTATTACACATGTTTCCATGCCCAAACACACTTGTAGGTGCTGACAGATTTGGAAATCATCGCCCCTTTTTTTTGGACCCCGGCCTTGAATTGGCCCAGGCGTCCCTGAATGGATTTTGCAAGCGTACTTCAACTCGCCATAGAACATTGAATGGGGATCTGATGGAAAAAACATCGGTTTTGTTGGGATCATGGAATAGGATTATGGCCAGGGTGTCCTCCCACTCGACTCTGCATGGCCCGAGCATACCTCAAGTTCAGATTGTGCAAACTAGAGTTTAACTGTAGTGGGGTCCATGGAACCTTGGAAATGGTGCACCCTCCCTGCAAAACCATGTTTCAAGTGAATGGGGGTACTGTTCCCATGGTTTCCATTCCCAAACACACCTACATGTGCCAACATATTTGGAAATCTCTGCTTGGTTTGTTTTTTGGATCGCGACCTTGAATTGGCCGAGGCATCCCTCAATGGGTTATGTAGGCCTTCTGTAAATTTCCATAGAAAGTTGACCGGGGATCCAATGGATGAATTGTCAGTTCCATTGGGATCGTGGCATGAGATT
>LPNX011014683.1:318792-333761 GCA_001517045.1 Pseudotsuga menziesii
CAATCTCATTCAATATAGCCATTTGGATCCTCTCTATTGCTAATTTCCTCCATCAATCTCTCATGCTCTGAATGAGGAAAGAAGTAACATACCTTGGTTGAGTTCTATTTTGAAATTTTCTATATATGGATGTTCATGCCAACAATCAAGTTTGTGAAGTGACATACCGTAGAACGTGGTCTATAATCCATGAATACATGCCCACTAGTTCTTCTTGATTTCCCATCTAGTGTAATATATTCACCCTCAACCACCATCGAGCCAATAGGAAATTTATTTCCTTCATCATCAATCAATGATTCGTTCAAGATTCGCTTACCTCGAATGCTTCGAACAACCCAATAATCCATGCCCCATTCGTTTTCTTTGAGGGAAACAACTGCATATATGTGTCCTGGTTGTACAAGATATCAGATATGGTCATAGTTTGTCGAAATTGCTGATTGAATCTCCTCTAAGTGGGTTGTGTCAACAACTACACATGGGTCTACTACAAGTGACATAGGATCCCAATCATCAACCCAATCGATGCATTCACATTCATCCCATTCACCACTGCTACAAGGGCTCCAAAAGCAAGGAAGTTTCAGCATGCAGATTTCAAATAGGGGGTGTTTGAGCTTTGAACCTAATGAAATCCACATGTTACTGGTATTGTACCGCAACTATCAGAACGATATCGATCTATGTCAACAACATACCAAAAATTCCTGGCTGGCCTTCTTTCCCCTGTTAATGTATGTTGCACTTTAGTTCCGTCTGACATTGTTGCAGAGCACCATTTAACTATGGATTTTGCATCTTTGAAATGGGGTATTTTGGTAAATATCATCTCCTCCCTTCGTAGTGTGGTCTTGATGCATGAATTGGCCCTATCATGCTCACCTTTTCCATGCCCGGTCTCAAATTAGTTCCATATATGAGGCACATTATAAGTATTATGTAACATAATCATCCATTGGAAGACTCGGGTATTTTTGAACTAGCGAGCACACCCATCTGACCATATCCAATGTTGATCCATTTGTATATCTCCCTCTAACCGATCATAGAAAATTTGAAAACAATGTTTCACATAATGAACATCATGGCATCTTTCATCACTTATCTAAAAGTTTGTCTCCTTCTATATTATCATGTTGTTAATGCTTCTCTCAGGGCCATGCCTATACATAATATGTACCATGATTCTGACTTGGTTGGAATGGTAGTATTGGCTCTAAATTTTATCTTGTGGCTGAAGGGTGTAGTTTTCTGGAAAATATACAATTGATGATATGGTCCTAATGGGAACATTTTCTCTGCATTTTATCTACTGCTCATCCTTCCATTGCGCTACATTCACATGTTGAACATACTTCTTGGTTTTCTTGTAGAACTCTATCAAAAAATCACATACCTGTACATGTTTCCATGAAAACAAGGGTCGTATTAGAATGTGACATTTAAAGAATGTATATGTAGAAACTTAACATGTAAGCAGAAAAACATGCAATAATCATTTTCACCTGTGGCTTTACCAATGCAATCTTTTTAATTTCCTTTGCACCATCTAATTGATAGGTTACATACTTGAAGCTATGCATATCCACACTCATATTTCCAAATTGATGCTCATCGCTTCCATGAATGCAATGGTTTAGAATAGAAAACCCACTACACTTCGAACCATTCCCATACAGACATGATTTTCCATAGTATTTTTGTCCTTCATTCCTTTTGCACATGATGAGGACGAGAAAATCTCTCGATGCATTCGGTGCTATTACAGATTCATTGCAGCCCTGCTCAAGGTTAGTATGGAAATCAGAAAATATATGTCTATATGTGTCATAAAAATATTCATATTCTACATGGTAGCTACAACAACATGTGTTTCGATTAATGCATATACGAATGTACCATGGTTTACATTTCTCAAAGGACATTTGGCCCATGTTTAATTGAGTAGTGATGCATGTCCTATTGATTTGTGGTTTGTATCAAGTCAAAAAAATTTCATTAATATCAAGTTAAGTATTCTCATAGAAGGTAACCTATGAGAATGGATCTCCAATTCTCGAGATGGCCTTGTGTTGTATCAAGATTAAAGTATTTTGTTGTATCAAGATTAAAATATTGTGTTGTATCAAGACTATGGAACTCCATTTGTTGAGGTGGTTATACTATGTGATAGGTTGCTATTCATGGTCGCTGAGTGCTATAAGTCTCCTTCAAGGATTAGCTACTCCTAGAGTGAATTGTTTTAGCATATGAATATATGTCCTAGGGTAATATATATGACCATCAGTATGTATGTAATAATTATTTTGAGTATGATATGATAAGATGGATAAATAATACACATATTGACCATGCATTAATTATTTAATGATAATCAGAAAAAGCATAGAGAGAGAGAGAGTTTGAATTTCCCATGCAAATGTCTGAGTGCACTAAAGTTATAAGGTTCAATAAAATATGAATTCATAATTCAAAGCATCAATTCATCTATTAATGAACATAATAATTTAATTAAATAAAAAATTAATGTTAATCAATAATCATGCATTAGTTAACTAAATATATCCATGCAAAATTTAATAATAGAAAGTGTGCATGGATGGAACTAAGAGTGAAGCACTAATGATACTTAAAATAGCATGTTAACTAAGTGATCAACAATTAGTTAAAGATTGAGTTCAATTCAGTTAACATTTAGTTCAAGTTAGTTAACCTTCAATTCAAATAAGTTATCATTCAGTTCATGTAAGTTAAACATTCAGTTCAAGTCAGTTAACATTCTGTTCAAGTTAACATTTATTTCAATTTAGTTGACATTCAGTTCAAGTTAGTTAATATTCAGTTCAATACAGTTAACATTCATTTCATGTTAGTTCACTTTTAGTTGAAGACAATGAACATTCAGTTAAATATAATTGAGGAAAGAAAATGTAATACTCCAAAAATTCGTAAAAATTTAAAATTTTTCATGTAACATAAAATGTTCGTAGTCATCATTGCTTAGGAACAATTAACTACTAATGATTACTTTAAACAATTATAAAACTAGAACTGAATATTTTGTTAATCTCTAGTTCTATATACTTTTTACTTCGTTTTCATAATTCCATGTTAAGGATTTGATTTAGCATGTTATAATTTGAAATAACAGGAATTGAAACATATGTTTAATTTCTAGTACTAAATTTGTTTTACTGTCTTATGACAAGTAGGAAAGAACTTTAGTTGAGATTGAGGCTTACATAGCTTATAGATAATGCAGTGAAGTGATGCTTCTTTTACAGGTTCTTTACAGGTGAGAAGTTTGTTACCATATTTTACAGATCAAGATTATTATCTCAACTAGCATAAAATAGAATGCTAGTAAATTTATTTATTTTACAGCTTTGAGCAGTAAAAGAGGTATCGCTGATATAATTATTTATATTCTACATAGTTACTAGGAATGATAGTATTTTTAGTAAACTGAACTTAGCTCAGTTACTCTTCCAAATCGCTATCACTAGAACTTGCTTATTTAACTTTAATCATCCTATTTTTAGTTTAATGCATGTATGTAACTCTCGTGAAAGGCATCTTGTATAGCAGTTTCCTTTATTTACATACTTGATGCTGTTTTAATCTCCAAGGTATTTTTTTTCACAAATATTGAGTTAAGTTAACCTAGGAAACCGCTAATCTAAGTATAATCATAAAATACCTTGACAGTTAAACTTACATAGAACTATTACCTAGTACACAAGATAGCTTACTAATAATTCTAGTATTTACCCAATGGAGATGCACTAATATAAAATATACATCTTTAAACTATAATTTTACTACTTTTATACAAAAAAGAAGATTTATTCCCTATAAAAAAACCTATCCTTTTTAACCTTTGTATAATTCTCATCTCTTAGAATATTATTGATAAACAAATTATTAGTATCTTAAATGATACTTAATTTAATACCTATATTACTAAAAACAATCATGCTCAACCTAAACCTAAGTTTTCAAGAATATAACATTAAAAAAATATTACTCTTTTTACAAGGTCTTATAGTGTGACATAGTTTCTATTATATTAATGTTTGTTATGTAATTAACATTGAGTAATTCCTTGTAATGGTTTACCCAATTCTAAGATTGTAAAAACCTAAAACAAGCCCTTAGTTTATGTTTTAATATCATTCTATATGCTTGTTTAGGGTTATAAATACCTAGTTATCAAGTCACGGTAATGTGAGTTAAACAAAGGTTTATAACCATCGTTTCTTTGTAATATTGCTCATGTGTGTAGGTTTCTCCAAGGTGCTCTCGACTATAGCATAAAACCCACACTCCTCAAATACTCCAAAGCAACGTGGTCATTATTCATTGGTTAGGGTTTTGTTGACTTTTGTAGCATTATGAACTGCGCTGAAACCCTAAAATGTCGCATTTTTTGCCTCACTATGTTACCTTTCCTATGGAGTGAAGAGTCGTAGGCTCATGGTCGCATGGCTTGAATTTCACTCCATTGTATATGATCCTCCTTGTCGTTGCATCATTATACTATGTTAAGAGGTTCATGTGGCCATTGTTCCTGACCTAAGTGAGAACTTTCCATCGCCATTACCCTACTGTGTAAACGCTCCTTCTGTCATTATCTTGACTCTGCAAGTGCCATCCTCCATATAGTGGTGAGCTTGATAGTTAGAGCTCGGCTATGAATTTGATGCAGAGTGGTCTCAATGGGTAAAAAGATAATTGTTTACATTGCTCAATTTTTTTTTTTAAAAGAGGGCTTTGCCTCTGTTTCACCATGGTTTTTGATGTTGGCTTGAACGTTGCTCATATGCATTCTTCTTGCAGCGATACCTTGAAGCTCGTTGTAACTTTTTTTGAGGGTAGGGTTTGTGCTCATACTTCTACAGGGTCTATAAATATATATTGCAGGTAAGATACTCATTTTTTTTTAAACAGAGTTAAAGATTCCAATTTTGCACGAGTAATTATTTTTTCTTATTTTTTATACTTGTTGACTTCAATGCGCAGGTGCTAACAACCACTGAAGACTACCCTGCACAAATCCCATGCTGCGCATAACCTTGGTAAGCCTCGGTCTCACTGAGGTTCCTCTTGTAGTGGTGTATGGTGTTGGTTTTTTAGTTAATGTTTCCCACGTAGTTCTTGGGTTCCTGTTCGGGTGCGACCAAAATATGTTTTGTTAATTTTTTTTAAGCCAAGAGGCCAATACTTAAGATGTGTTGCTTTTTTCAAAGAAAATTCAAGCCCTAATGGTTGTTTTGAGTTGAAGAGATTTAGGGATTTCAAAACAGAAGCTTTGAGAAATTTTGTCTTTCTGAGTCATAGTTTTTATTTACAGTTATGTTATTTATACATGCTTTTAAGCCGTGACTTTGGTTGTAAAAGGCCATTGAGCCAAAACTGATATGTTTCAGTAGTACTGGTTTTTAGATGCTACTTCAATTTTCTTTTAATAACCTCGAAGCTTATTGTATTGCATCTTAAATTTTTTATAATACATATATATATCTAGTGTAATTTTTAGAATGAAGACGGCAGGCTTGTAATGTTTAACTATTTTGGTTTATTCTTTTTGAAATTAACCTAACAAAGGTTATTGTTAAAGTAAATTGATATTTATTTTTCTTATGTGTAAAATTGTAACTAAAGGCATATACAGTGGAATTTTAGATCATAACGGGATTATTATTGACAGTAATGGTTAAAAGAACAAGGAGTGAATAATACCTCTTGTATCTTTATTGTTTTCTCATTTGAAATATATTTAAGGGTTTTGTTTTACTTGTTTTTTATAAGTATCCAACAGTTTTTAATATTGTTCATTGGGGAGGATATATTAATTTTCCTGTAATCATTTAATTGATGCTAATGGTTATATAAACACATTATGTAAGCTTTAATTTGTTTTATGGATAAAAGATTAACTCGAAAGAGGTGGTAATGTTATTTATATTTTAGAGTTTATTTTAATTAGGTTTTATTTATAAAAACTTAATTTCTTTTAGTTTAAATACATAGTTAGTATTTGATTTTAATGTTATCCTAGTTTGTATTTTACTTAGATGAATTTATTACAATAAATATCTAGCCTAGTTTACTGTTTCTTTAAGTTAATATTGGCTATTTTAATGTCTGTTTTTTTTATATATTGACTGCTAATTATTATAATAATAGACTTAAAGTAAATAGTTTATCTACTATGTAAGCAATTTCACTGACTAAGTAAGCCTATACTTTTAGATATTTCCTAACAGATCTGTTTATGTTATTCAAGTATTCTGTCTAAATAAAGACATGTGAAATAAAAAGAAATACATACCTATGAATCATTCTTATGAACCCATGGAAGATAATAATTCACATTCATGGCTACTTCATTCAATTCTTTATATGAACTTAATCTAACCTACTCTACTAGAGTACTACCTTTATAAAAGGTGTGGAAAAATACCGCTAGGTGTTTTTTTCTATCTAACACTAAAAACTGGAAATTCTTCTAGTTATTTACCCTAAACTAAATAAATCGGTATTTAACTGTCTTTCACAATAAAAGTATCCCCTTTTAACTAACCCTTGCAGCAACAGAGTAACAATATAACATGTTATTACTTAAACTGAAACCTTCTAGATAATAATAGAACTTTAGAAAGCTAGATAAATCAAGTAGAATGTGGAGATGTAGATGAGGTGAAAACAACTTAAGCAATCTGTTCCTCCAAACCAACTCCTAGAGAAAATCTGGACAGCAAATCTTAGGACCCCCAAACTTGTCTCCTAGTCCACCTCGTAGAAGTACTAGGTGACAGATGTAGTTTAGTAATCCTCTGCAACTCCACTGAGTGTTCATCAGTCAATCAGTTCTGCATGCAGCAACATGAACTCATCTTAGAATAGCTGCACTAGTTCAGGTCTTCAACACTTTTCCACTCAAAACGTACTTCAGCTAGTCCCCTCCGTCGAATTTTCTTGTGCAGTTCATTCACTCAGAATGTTCACAAGTCAAAAAATGAGCAGCCTCAGTTGTCTTCAATGGGAAGTTTTATTAACATGCCTAAGTCTTTTGGGTCAGTTTTCACTTAATGAGCCACCTTATCTTGTTCCACTTTCTTGGGGAACATGACCACAAAAATAGGGAAGTTGCCTCCCATAATAGCTAGAAGTAGTTTGAGGATGCTGCCAAGTGTCATTCTGCTCTCAACCTAGCCTTCTCCACCAAGTGACCAGTAAAAAACGCATTTAACAGCTTCCTTAAGATGTTTTCTCATCTTTCATTTAAATCAAGTAGAACGTGGAGATGTAGATGAGGTCAAAACAACTTAAGGAATCTATTCCTCCCAACCAAATCCTGGAGAAAAACTGCACTGCAAATATCAAGACCCCCAAACTTGTCTCCTGGTCCACCTCGTCAAAGTATTAGGTGAGAGATGTAGTTTAGTAATCCTTTGCAACTCCATTGAGTGTTCATCAGTCAATCAGTTCTGCATGCAGCAACATGAACTCAGCTTATAATAGTTGCCCTAGTTCAGTTCTTCAGCACTTTTCCACTCAAAACATACTTCAGCTAGTCCCCTTTGTCAAATTTTATTGTGCAGTTCATTCACTCAGAATGTTCACAAGTAAGAAAATGAGCAGCCTCAACTGTCTTCAATGGGAAGTTTTATTAACATGCCTAAGTATTTTGGGTCAGTTTTCACTTAATGAGCCACCTACTCTTGTTCCACTTTCTTGGGGAACATGACCACAAAAATAGGGAAGTTGCCTCCTACAATAGCTGGAAGTAGTTTGAGGATGTTGCCAAGTGTCAATCTACCCTCAACCCAGCCTGCTCCACCAAGTGACCAGTAAAAAACTCATTTAACAGCTTCCTTAAGATGTTGTCTCATCTTTCATTTATTTATTTATAAAATATTCAGCAATTACATTCAATTATCCTTGACCCCACTTGGTCATTAATTACAAACTTTATAATAAAATATAACATAATGTTTCTTAAAACATAANAATGTACTATTATTTGCATGGAGGGAATTTTAGTTAGGTCCTCCTTGTGAATGTGTTATGTCATGCTCTCAGTTTGTTTATTGAGCCTCATATGTGCTACCTTCTCCATGCTAGGGTTTTTGGCTTGCTATTCATATGCTAGGAATATGGCAAGTTCAATACAGTTGCATACAACTATTTTTTGCAATCTTACATTGGATCTCTCTTCTATACTATTGTGGTGATATCTCACTACTACATTTCGATCCAAAATCCGACGGAAAAATACGACGGCACATGGATTTCTTTTTTTAAACCCACCAAAAATCACAAAGATTTTTTTTTTTTGAAAATGTGGCCATAAGCGTCGCTTAAGCGACAGCTAGTCTCATAAGCGTCGCTTAAGTGACGGATAGCCTCATAAGCATCGCTTAAGCGACGACGCATCGAATTGGTCAATTATTTAAATAAATACACTTAATTGGTCAATTATAAACATTTAATTTCAATTTTCATGGTCAACTTCATCTTCATCAAATAGGGTCATATCATGTTTGTTGGCAAGTATGGTTTTTCCCCTTCTCTTTTCCTTTTGACTGGATATATATCTTTTTCTTATTTAGTATGAAATGCAATTCTGGTATGTTGAATTTTACATAATTTTTTATTTTAGCATGGGGATCTTCAAGTCATGCAAAGTTTAATTTGCTTCATTTCCATCCTTTGCAAATAATAGGCCCAACTTGTCACATGGTAATCTATGACTAGTCTAATTGTCCAATTTTACGTTACTAATATTGTTTTCCATCAAGATACCATGTATATCCACTAAATATGTTATCGTGGTCTCGTTATAATACATTTGATACAAGGTCTCTAGTCTAAATTCCTTTATCAATACAATTATGGTGGCATATTTATACAATTTTAGAAAGTGTTGCTTATCATTTTGTAAAGTGTCAAATTCCCTTCATTGTTCACTAAGTCAAGATTGATGATGATTATGATGATGACGATATGTTCCCTATCACCTTATTTGTCTAATATGGGGCTTAGTATCATATATCTCGTTCATATTAGGGTCATATGTGTACCCTAATACTAAATGTGTAGTAACTAATTTGGGATTGAGAGAATAACTTAGCTTAAATACAATGTAATATTGATCCCTAAGGATATCTCGCCTCAGATAGTACTTTTATTGCAATAGTTCACTAACATGAATTGATCTAGCATCCTCCTTTAAAATCACCGTCGCATATCCCACCACATTAAATATATAATATAAATAATAAGTATGAAACAAATCAGGTCTTAAGTTGCAATTTAATAAAAAAGAAATACTCTTTCGAGTTCACAAACGACACAAACTACCCTTATCACAAACCCCCAATATCATTGAATCGGTCCATGGTGATCATGAGAATCCAATCCGAAATTAATGGTTTCCCGCCATTGTTACCCATTATCCATTTTTTTATTTTGTATCTGAAAACTAATACAAACAATGAGAAATGGACAAAAGAAGAGAAGTGGTATTTCTCCTCAGAAAAAAGTTCCTTAATAATACATTGCGGACTGCAATGAAGGATAAGGATGGATATGGAAGCTTTGGGTAGGAATTTGGGTCTTGCAGAGAACAAAACATCCATTGGAAAAGCCGAGGAGCTGAGGCACCTTAGCAATGTGCATTTTGATTCATCGACATTTGGTGTGGTATGTCAATCCAAAGAATCCTCTCAGGCTTATAGCAGTACTTAAATTTTTGCACTATATTTTGTATATAGCAGACAAAAGGGACCTTGATTCCTTGTTTTTGTTCACAGGGCGAGGTCTGCAAATCTGTGCTCTGCTTTGAGCTAGCCACTACCAAGTGAATCTCTAAATCTTTTCTTATAAGAGCTTTGTTCTCTTCTGATAAATGCCAAACTAGGTTTTATACACAACTAGGTTTTATATTCTGCTCATATTTTTCAATACATATCAATAGATCTATACGGAGTTCATTGCCTGGAATTGCTTGTGGTTTTCTTATTTCTTACTGCACTAAGAGAAGCGAGGTGTTGGGGTTGGGGTGGGCGTGATCTTTCCTTCACAATATGCTCTTTGTATAATGTTTGAAGCTGAGAGAGTATATCTAGAATGATATTTGCCAGCTATGATAGCTCCCGTGTGTGGCCAAAATGAACATTATGGCACTGAATTCTACTAAACCTTATGAAGTATTCAATTTCAAACAACTTGTCTCTGCCCAATTTGAGGAGGGATTCTACAGGAGGTTCGCCCTTTATGTAGTTAGATTACCTTTGAAGGATATGTAAATAAAACCAGCACTGGAGGTGACCGTTTGGCAGTTCTATTTGCTGTGATTTGGCCAGCACACATCCTACAGGAAATCAGAGGCTTGGAGGGTTATAAAAATGAACCAATGAAAAACGGGCCTTACCCTCAGCAATGAGACAAATTTGACATTAACTGTGTGCTTGACAGCCTACTGACTAAATACATTTCGATGCATATATAGTCATGAGTTTTATTGTGAATGACAAGATAGGGTCCAATGATGAAAGATATAAAAAGATTGCATCCTTTGGAAAACTATACGAATGGCAACATATAAGGAAAGACCCATCCTGAAAATCCACATCAGCAGTGTAATAAATCTTAAGCTAGGTCAACTTATTGGCAGTTAGGAAAGCTGTTGAAAGTAGTTTTTGTGACAAGAAAACAACAAGGGAAACTAACTAAAACTACAAATCATAAATGAAGATTAGACACGATCTTGTTTTGATCTAAGTCGACCTGTAAGCAAACCTTTGAGGGTTTTTTGCATGCCTTTTCCTCTTTTAATCTCAAGCAGAGGAATCAATTTAGGAAGAAAAAACAGTGTTTCTTCTGTAGAGAAAAACACTAAAGAAAGTATCCCACACAGTAGAAAAGGCTCATACTTAGTATGCATACACTGTCTTAGCTTTATGAGGTTTCTTTCCTCTTTTTTCAAACAGTCAAAGGCAGCTAGGTGGACCTGCATGTAGGGTTACTAGAGATCTATATATTCAGATTTGAAGAGCTGAGAAAGGGTTAGACAGTTGATTTTGGAGCATTGATTGTAGCTGCAGAACAAATACTCATTCTCTCATCCACCACACCTCAACCACTACCACCATTTCCAGCAAGGAGACCTTTGACAACCTATCACCTGTCGTCCACTATGATGCTGAAAATATCTTTGGTAATAAGTGACTAAACCAATTATACTTATTCTAGTTCTCTGAGTTTTTGTTGTTAATGATTAAGTTGTTGGTATTGATCGTTAGTTATATTCTCTTTCTTTGATTCTTCTTTCACTCAAGACACAGCTCTTTTCAGCTCATGTCCATTTAATTCCATGCTATGGCCACTTTTGAAACATGATCTCAACCATTGAAACTTAGTGCTTGAAATTGACCCTCACTCTTAACTGTTCTAGGACAGTCAATGAGGGGTTTATGGTCACAATTTCACCGTATGTTTATGGTGACCTTTTCTTAGTGAGAGATAGAGCCATATATGGCAGGCTAGAGCCAGATATGGATATGATCCAGTATATGGACAGTCTACAAGAGTGATCATTGATGTTTTGCAACTATATGAAAGAGCCAGCATGGTCGGTATAATTAAGTCCTTAAATTCTTGAAAAGACAATAAAAGGTCCATAACCTTATCCAAACTTGCACCATCATGTGGGGCCTGGATCCCAAATGTTTCTAACATGAAGGTAACTAAAGCTCCCCAAACAACATACTCTTTGATGCCTATATCACCATCCAATAGAGAGAAAAATTGTTTGTAAATTTCTTTGCCAATAGGATTAAGTAATTCTACACGTGGAGTAACTCTCTTCAATCTTCTCAACTTCTCTAATACAAAGTCAAATGCTTTTAAGTACCAGAAATTAACATAAAATACTCACATAAAATATCTCAAGTGGTGAGGCTTAATGTCATATGGCAAGTGAGTTGAGATTCTGTTACTTTTATTTGTAGGTATGAAGCATATGATGTAATTTCTGACTTTCCATTGAGAGTTGGGAAATGTCTTCGAATTATAGCAACAAATGTAGTAAATTTGAATATCACATCAGCAAATGTAGAAACACTTGTAGGATCAATACTTGCTTGGAGAAAACAAGTAGATCATGAACAGGAGGCCCGTATGGCAATGTAGCTTGAAAAGGTTTCTATTTGAGATAATATACTTTCTTCCTAGTTAATGTATAAGTGTTTTCTTGAAGCTGTTTCATATGATTTTCATATAGTTGCACTAATTTATACTATTGATTTTTGACTCCTCCCAACAAAAAATAGGATATTAATGAATATGGTAGACATGTATTGAATCGGAATGCATCTGCTTTAGAAGTTGATGATTCTGAGAAATTAGTCATAGAAAATAGGCTTGGATGTGATTTGTATATCCGACAGTACAGAGACAATTTTGAAGATATTAAGCTATTGAAGCCTGACAGTAATGTTCATGTGCACCTTCCACCTCCAAGATTTCTTGACAGATTGAATGCTGTCACAGAGACAAAGGCTTCTCGATACTATGTTGTTGTTCATATTTTAGATGCAAGGTTATAAGAGATTCATTCTGTTCTTATCCTTTGTTTTCCTATGGTGACTAATTGTTAATATTTGTTTTTGATGGTATTGTTCAAATCTGGGTTTTCTTCTTGCTTTGTTTCATAGGATTTAATGTTGACTGAATATGGAAATGGCCAAAACTTTTTTTGTGCTCTCCATTTAGTAACCACAACACAAGCATCAGAGGATCAAAAGCCTTTTCCTCAGAGTGTAAGGTCTAGATGTCTTAGGCCATTGATGATAGAAACAAACAATCATGTAGTTGGTGTAGTAAACTGGAATGAAGTGTTTATATTTGAAGTTCCTCATCAGGTACTTTTCGCTACAATAAATTTCTCTGCATGCAACTTAATCATGCCAAATAGTATATCAGGGCAGTTTTTTGTACTCTATTTTTGATTAGTTTAGTATTCCTGCCCTGTACATTCTCTTGTCACACTTGTCATTCTCTCTTATTTTGTTTTTGGAAGTATATCTCTCTATTTCGCTTCAGATTATGAAATGGTTTTAGTATAGAATAAGGACAGAAAAACAAACTTCCTTAACATTTTGGATTGTATGTGCTTTCTACATAGGGCTTAACAAGCTTGGAGGTTGTGGTAACAAATCTTTCAGCAAAAGCAGGAAAAGGTAAGCATCAACTGTTTTTTGTCATTGAAAATTTAGTTTTACTCTCCATTTGTCTTAATATGTCATTGCAACCTGTTTGAATGTGTTGAAACACATCCTTCTATCTATTATGTTTGTTACTGAACTTTTCTAGGCTCATTGCCCTACTCTTTTGGTTACTTGCCGGCATTAATAAAATTATCATATCTGAAACTTATTGCGTTTTCTATAACTCAAGGAGTGATTTGTATGTCATATGTTTGATCATTTCCAACACCAACTCATGTAGCAAAAAGTACATAATATTTAGGTTTGCATTGCAGCCATCTGCTCGTATTGTCATTCGTCAACTATTAGCTGACTCAGAGACAATTTTAATGACAACATTTTTATTATGCCATGGTTGCATTCATAAGACTGTTGATGTACAAATATTTGGCAACATGATATATGCAATCATGTGGGCAGTGCATATTATCACTCAGCATTTGTTGCAATCACTTGGAGGTTATTAAGTACAGTATCTTCTTAACAGTAGCAGTCAAAGTCAGTATTTATTCAGTTTTCCATGTTTGAAAGGCAGATGAAAGTTTGAAAATTGATAATTAAGCAATATTTGGAAGAGGATATTGAGAAGACTTATGCTGCACCATGTCACATCTTTGTGCTCATACAATGGATCGTGGGAAACATATGACAGTATAAATTTGGAACACTTACATAGACTCAAGTATTTATCTAGTTATATTGTGGTGATAAATTGATCCTTCTAAGTCAATCTGTCTGTGTTATCTAGGATTGATAAACAGTTAGAAGGCTTCTCACATTCTCTCCATCTGAGTGAGTGCTAGAACTGAGCTCTGTTCTTATGGAGAATATTCCATTATTTCCCTATAGTTAAAGGAAGACTGCACATGTCTCTGTGTTATCTAGGGTTGATAAACAGTAAGAAGGCTTCACAGCCTCTCCATGTCACTGGGTTCTAGAACCGAGCTGTGCAGAGCTCTCCTGCTCTGTTTTTATGTAGTAGAGTACATAATTTCCCATATTGTTGAAGTGAGAATGAAATGTGATGGCATGCACCACATTTTTAGAAGCGTAGCCCCTTTCAAATCACTGTGAAGCTCATGAGAGTGTGTTCTTATGTTTGCAATTTTTTTTCTTCATTAAGTTAGCAACAGGAGAAAGATTGTTTTGATCTTCTAACATGGGGTTAATGATTTATTTGTAATAAACCATCTTATCCTTATTCTCAGTTTCACTATAAATTTCATTAGATTAGAGTTTAAACTCTTTATAATCCCAATATATGAATTAATCTCGGTTAAATAATGTATTCCCATTGGTATTCTATTTTTTCTGTAACACAAAAACTATGTGTTTAGTGTGCACTTGGCTCTGCTATAATGATTTTTCAGTGTAGCCATTTAGGCACTCGTTAATTGTAAACTTAACCTTTATGCTAATTGTGAGTTCTATTCTCAAAAATGAATTTCACTGGCATTTTTCATTTGACTGAGAAAATCATGTTCTTGTTTGTTTACAGCCTGGGCCAAGAGAATTCCTTATTCAGTGTTTCATTAGGCGGGACAGAGCTACATCTACCTATTATTTGTATTTGGGTTTGACTGCAAGTAAGTTCTTGACATTTTGCTTTCAATTTGGGTTTGACTGCATGTAAGTTCTTGACATTCTGCTTTCAATTCATACGTTGTGCTGGTTTTTTCAGTCTTTCTA
>LPNX011014683.1:339888-351175 GCA_001517045.1 Pseudotsuga menziesii
CTAATGAAAAATGTTGCAATAGAATTGGATTCAAGCTACCCATCTTAGTTGTCCTAGTACCAACTAAGAGAAAAAAGTGGGAATATTCTATTTTTTTCTTGCAGGTTCATTTTTCAGTTTGATCTAGTTTACTTTGGTTCTTGGCTAGTACCAAAGGTTTGGTTTTGTTTTTTTCCTTTTTTCCTACGGTTTCGTGTGCTCATGCATTTGGAATTTGTTGGTATGTGAACCTTTGGATATTCTTATTTATTATTATTTTGGATATTGTGGGAAATTCACACATCTATTTTTTATGCTGACCATATCTTCTAGTCTCCATGGATGGATTTGGTGAAGGATATTAATTTGAAAAACTCGTTTATTACTTAGGAGTCTTCTGCCTTGGATTTGGGTTCTCATCATGTTCTAAAGGAGGTTGCTCATTGTATTGAACTAGAGTAGGTATTGGGTAGGGTAGAGGGTAACATGATTGTTTTGGAGGCGATCAAAAAAAACGATAAGGGTTTTTTATGGAAGGGAGGTCGCTTGGATAATCGTCTTACTAGTGAAAGAGGTAGGGTTCGTCGTAGATTCAAGACTTACAAGTTTAAGGAGGACTTGAAGAGATTTGTGTTAGGTGGACATGTTAACTTGGATAGGGTTAGTGTGCTTGATAGATGATAATTTTTGGGGTGCTTTGAGTTTGATAGGGTTACTTGCATAGAATTGATCGAGTGGTTAAATAAACACTCACTCCTGGAATTTGGATATGCTTCACGCATCAATATGCTTATTAATGGTTGGATTTGCTTGATTTTATTTAAAGTTGAACATATTGCAAGGGTTTTGGAAGGAATTTGTCTCATTAAGGAAGGATCCTTGGTTCTGAATCATTGGAATATTTCTTTTGACCCTGAGAGGGAGAAGATGACCTAACAACATCTTTGTATTTTACTTCCTGGTTTTCCTATCAAATTGTGGACTCATAATGTTTTTTAGGGTCTTGTTAATTAATTAGAAAGATTCATTAGGACAAAGACGAAAATGCTATATAGGGTAGAAAAGAAGGTTGTTTATATTATGGTGGAGTTTGAAATAACAAAAGGATTTTCGAACGAAGTGGAGATTGAGTGGATTTATACATATCTTGGACTACCTCCATATTCCATTTTGGTGCCATTTATGTTGGAAAACTAGTCATGTGAAGGATCATTACCCATATCTTATGTCGGGGAACTGTATCATGAATCTATGGATGATTTTGGTGAGGATATGCCTTAGATTCGGGACCTCAATCTATTTTCATGGCTTATCCTTCTCAACTGAATTCTTATAAACAATTGCAAGGTAAGCAATTTTCTGATTCTCCCACTCATTATGAATATGTTACGAAGGATGAGTTGAACTTTTATCTTTGATTTGAAAAAAATATATAGCAATAATTCCCTTATTGCAAAGGATGTGGAAATATTTATGGTGGTCTAAATGAGGGTTTTGTTTCAATCCATAATGATTGTATTACTAAGTCCAATGGAATCAATGAAGGGAGGGTTCTATGCTCAGATTTAGGTGTTGGGTGGTCACAATATTTTATATTAAATGGTCTAAAATTTTGGGGCCCAATGAAAGTGTTGGTTTGTCAATTGTAGACTCGGTGGTTGTTGAGTCTCCCCATAAACCCCATGTCTCTGGAATGGCATAGGATTTTGAGGCTTTAACCATTAATTTTGGTATTATATTTAACCATATGGAACCTTCTATTTTTGAAGACCCTCCTTTATATCTTACCTAGGAAATAAAGAATCCTTTATAGATAACTCAAAAAACACCTTTCTAAGCATGAAGTATCTATGGTTAATTCCTCTTAGTTTCAAAATGTAACCATTCAGAAAAAAGAATAAGAAATTCAAGGATTTGAAGTAGTCTCATCCTATAATGCCGTATCAACACCTATGTATCATACTCTTGGAGGATTTGGCACCTACTCCCTCCCTCTAAATCTGCTTCTCTTTCTCCTTCAGCCCTTACAACAATCCAACTCTTGTAGGGATATGTTTAAATGTCAATCCTTTCCTTTAATATCCATGGGGTCGGCGGATCTAGGAAGGCTAGGACCCTAAATATACTCTTAAAGGATACTAACCCTAATATCATTTTAATTGAAGAGATAATGTGTAATGAGATGCAAGTTGTTGAGACATTTTCAAATATATCGGCACGGTAGGAAATTTGTGTAGTTGACTTTTGCAGTCTTTTGGGGGGCTTCAATCTTGTTGGAATCCTTTAGTTATAGATATCAATACTTTTAGGACTATTGGAGTATATTTGATGGAGGAATATATTAAGAAGTTTGACCGTAAGCTAGCTTTTTTAAATAGTTATGGGCCTTATAAAAACAAAGAGTTGTTTTGGAAGAATTTGGAAGCCTCTAGGTTACTAGGGATCCCTAACTTAATTCTTGCGGGACATATTAACTTTACTTTGTTTTCTTCTAAACTTTTGGGTCACTCTACCCATCTGGATCCTCTAGATATTGTTTTCTAATATGTTGCTTAAGTATAATCCCATTGATATCCTTCCTATACAGAATGAGCCTATAGTTGGTCTAATAGGAGGAGTGGGGAGGATAGGATCATTAAAAGAATGGATAGATTCCTTGTTGATGCAAATCCTATCCAATATGTGTAGAAGTATAGAACATGGGTGTATAAATCTATGATCTCATATCACTCACCTATTATGCTCCAACTGGATGACGATAGTCGCAAAATGAATTACCCCTTCAAATTCGGCAATATGTGGCTTCAGAATGAAGAATTTTGTTTGATGGTTAGGAAATTTTGGGAAGACATTACTATACCTGATGTTAAGAGCAAAGATATGGATAACCTAGTTATAAAACTTAAATTTTTAATAAAAGAAGTTAGGAAATTGGAAAAAGATGAATAGATCAAAGCTAATGAGGATTTTCAAAGGTTAGAGGAACAAATCAAAAGGATTTCAGATGCCAACTTTGAAAGCATTTTTATTGAAGAAGATAAATTCAAATTACTAGATTTGGAAAACCAAATGTCATATATATTGAAACATTAGGGAATGACCTAGAGACTAAAAATTCGGGCCATTTGGGTGGCTCTTGCTGATAATAATACTACATTTTTTAATCAATATGCCTCTTATAGAAGAAATATAAATAGTATATAGGAGGTGCACGCTAATAAAGGGAATGTTTAAATGCTCAAAACAAATTGGAATTTATGGACTAGGCTCATTTGAATGATCAATTTCATGATCTTGGCTCTACTCATATTGATGCTTAGCTGAAGGTGATAAAACATATGCCTACTTTATTTAATCCTGCAGAGGGATATACTATTGGGAATTATCTTTATGTAGATGAGATAGAAAATGTTATAAAACTATTTTCGAAGGATAAGAGTCCTGGTCCGAATGGCTGGACTATAGAACTCTTCCTCCGCATTTTTGACATTAGGGAAACAATTCTTCTTTAGATGGTTGAACAATATCACCTAGAAGGTTATATCGCTAGGGATCTTAGTTCAAATTTTATTTCCCTTATACCCAAGTGTACAAACCTATTTCATTTAATAAGTTTAGACCAATTTCCTTGTGTAATTTGGCCTTAAAAATTATCTCTAAAATTATACCCAACCTAATCAAGCCTTATCTTTCCAAGTTAATATCAAAGGAAAAGTTGGGGTTCTTAGTTGATAGACATATTTTGGATGTGATTGAGGTTAATCAACAGTGTTTACACACTATAAATGCTAAATATGTTGATGCCCTGTTACTAAAAATAGATCTAGTGAAGGCATATGGTCATGTGGATTGGGTATATATGTGGCTCTTGCTCTTTCAGATTGGTTTACGAGTTTTTGAGACTAATTTGATTATGTTTTTTGTTACTTTTGTTGAGTTCTCAATTCTAATTAATGGGTCTCCTACAAAATTTTTTGAGTGTTGGGTGTATTAGATAGGGACGATGCTTTTAACCTTTATTATCTTTTGATTATTAAAGGCTTGAGTCATATGATAAATAGATCCAAGGTTGAAGGGAAATTAAAATGAATCAAAATATGAGCTTCTATTTTTATAACCCATCTATTATTCATAGATGATGTGATTCTATTTGGATTTGGTTCAATGGATGAATGGAAGGGTTATGATGATATTATCAAGTTTTTTTGTGCAACTTCAGGAATGGAGGTGAGAATCACACAATATTTATTTATCTCACACAAGGCAGACAAGAACATACTAGATGATATCTTTATAATTATTTCGTGTCAAGTAGCTAATATGGTGGATGGTTTCAAGTAATTGTGTTACTTTTTAAAACCAACTAGTTATAAGATAAAGGACCCACTTTGGTTGGTTGAAATGTTTTAAAATAGAATTGTCCACTAGTATTTTAGGATGCTCTCATTAGGTGGTAGATTAACTCTAATGAAAGTTGTCCTTGGTGGCATTCCAGACTATTGGTCTTCTTTAACTAAGATATCTTCAATTGTAATCAATTTGATTTGTAGGTTGGGATTTGATTTTCTCTTGTGAGGGAATGGTGAAGGGGAGAAATTTCCGCTTGCTAGTTGGGAAAAATGATCAAAAAAAAAATTATGGGGTGGATGGGACATTAATAATATTTTTTGGTTTAGTACTGGTTTGAGTTTGAAGAGTTTATGGAGAGGGGTTGTGGAGTGAATATTTATATGGTAAATATATCAAAGGGAGATAGGTTGAAGTGTATTAGAAATCAAATTAAAAATAGAAGAAATGTGTCAAATTTTTTGTATGGCTTTTTGAAAGCATATCCTTGGATGGGTAAGGGACTTTGTTGGAAACTTGGCAGGAGGACAAATATTTTGGTTGGGGTAGACCCTGTTATTAGGTTGGGTAAAAATGATTTGATATCTCCTTATATATCATAACATCTTTCTAAAATGGGATTCATTACCATGGACCTAATTAAGCTCCCTTTGTGGCTCCATCATTCTAGTACCTATTGGATTTTAGTCATCGATGTTGGATTGGGTAGTAGATGGGTTGAGGAATGGGATAAATATATTTTCTGCCTTAATTTTGTTGGAACTAGGCTCAACTCAAATGAAGATATTATTTGGTCCTATAATGCTACAAGGAATATATTTGTAAATTATGCACATGTTGGGATTTCTCAAGAAGGTTCTATCATTGTGCCTAAATGGTGGTTCACAAAAATGTGGAAATGACATATTGCATTATTATTATTATTATTATTATTATTATTATTAATGGCTATCTTTTGAAAATTACATATTTAATTGGGATAATTTAATCCACAAAGGATTGATTCACCTAGATTTTGTTCTTTGTAAAGACGAGGCTGAATGAGTTGACCACAACTTTGTTAATCATAAATTTACAGTCAATATTTTGGAGTTCGTTTGTTTGCTTCTCAACATACCACCAGTTTGGGGAAACTAAACTTTTGATAAAAAATTTCATAGTTGAAAGCATATTCCCTATGCAGATCATCATTTACTTCCACCTTTTATTTCATGGGCGATATGGAAGACTAGGAATTTTGTTATTTCAAAGGAAACCGGTTGAATACATATGCTTGTTTCCTGAGGATCTTAGGCCTTTATAAGGACTATTTTTCAGTTCATGTCAAAGTCATAATAACTAGACAGATTATGGATATTCCTATGTCTTTCAAAGCAACATGCCTCTTTGATGGAGCAGCTCAGGGAGGGTTATCTGCAACAGGGATGGTTCTGAGAGTCAACAAGGACATTGTTTCAATTTTAAATTAAAATGTGGATCTGGCTCCGACACGAAGGTAGATTTGATGGTGTTGTGGTGTCTTACCAAGGTTTCTTCTTGTTTTGGTATTAACACATTCAAAGTATATGGAGATTCCATGGTCATTATTGAAATTGGGAAAAAAATCTTTGCAATTTAGAGGTTCTTGAGTTGCATTGTTGGTGTTGGAGAACAAAAAACATCCTGTCCTTTTTTATTCTATTAGCTTTGAACATATATTTGGTGAGTCAAATATGGAAGCATATGCCCTGTCAAAAGAAGCTCTAGTAGCAGAGGCGACCTTTCTCTTTTGGGAAGAATTTGTTCAAAATTCTTTGGAGCACACGCTCCAATAATTATTTTGTTGGATAGTTGATGTTATGTCTTTTCACATACCTTCTCTTGTTCTTTTTTCGTGATTATTTAGACTCTTATATTTATGTTGGGAATGCGAGCTATTAGATACCTAATATTTGGGAGTTTTGTAAAGTTATTATTTTTTTTCTAAAAAAAATACTCCTTTTTACTTTAAATAAAACTATTAAATTATCTAAAAACTTAAATAATATTTTATATTATTTTTATTTTTAAATTTTTTATTACATAATTTTTATTTATTTATTAAAGTTGTAAATAAAACTATTAAATTATCTAAAACCTTAAATAATACTTTTTATTATTATTTTTAAATTTGTTATTAGATATTTATTTATTTATTTATTAAAGTTGTAAATCAATTAAAACTATGACACTTATAGATATCATGGAAGAAGACACTCCATTTATCCCAAAATGTCAAATGAGAGACAACCATATATCGATATTATCAGTTTACAGCTTATACAAATATCATAATACACTAACAATGAATTCATACTTGGCAGTCTGGTTCAAACACAAAATATAGGAAGGCCTATTTAAAATAAAGAGGTATACCGGTATAATCTCGTATATAAGCAGCTAGGTGTGACCTCCATCGCGTCCATGCTGGGATCAAAACTTGGCATCTTCTTTTCCTACCGACCATTGTGTAAAATCATGCATCATACCTAATTGATAATGTAGCTGCAATCGGTTTTCTACAGTATATGAGCTCGGGAGTTATTAAATTTGCATTTGGCAAAGCCGAGTGACTTTTAACAAATTTACATTTACATTTGGCAAAGTTGGGTGACATCGAAATAATATTTTAAAATAAAAAACAAAAAAATATTAAAATTTGAAGTATAGAATGTTTAAATTAATAACGCATTTTACTTATCTTTCATCACACTCATAAAATTCCTATATTTTATTGCTATAACTAAAATAGCCATTTCACTAAATTAATTAAAAAAACATTTAGCCGGTGAAAGAAATTAGTAAATTATTAGTCAATGAAAGAAAAGAAAGAGAATCGGAAATTAGTAAATTATTAGCCGTTGCAATAGAATAGACCGACGAGATTTGAATAGAATAACGGTTCGACTTCTCTATCCGTTAGATACCTAGCAGGCAGCCTATGAGTCGGCTCGAGCGTTACATTTATACAACAATAAGAGCTACCACATCCACAGTATCTCATGCATCTCTAGAATGGGGTTAAATGGGTTGAACGATTGCTTAAATAATTGAAAAACACCACCACTTATCAGCGATGACCGAGGCTGACGAGGTATGTACAGTGATGGCCGTCATAGTTTTATTTATTTATTTTATTTAAATTCTCTCTTGGCAAAGCAATGCATTATGCAGCCGAGGGAGGTCTGGATTTTTGTGACCGAGGCTGACGAGGTATGTACAGTGATGGCCGTCATAGTTTTATATATTTATTTTATTTAAATTCTCTCCTGGCAAAGCAATGCATTATGCAGCCGAGGGAGGTCTGGATTTTTGAGATGCGCTCACGTAGGCATAGAATTTCAGATTTACTCTGTCTCTCAAACAAAAATATGATGACATTTTTGGATTTTTCATGCCCTTCAATTTACTGTTTTTATGCATTTGAGTGATTGCAAATTCAGGTCTTCTTGCAGGGTACTGCAAATTCCACAACTACCCTCTAGTTGCCACAACTTTGAACCTGCTATCTTTAAAAATATTTTAGTTAAAACTTTATTGTTAAAACATACAACCAATATGCATAAGGAAGAGAAACAATAATAATATGGAATGGTGGGTACTAGGTTGTGGGTACCTATAGTTGAGATAGGTTTTGGTGGGCCCGGGATTCCATCCCAAGTGAACTAGGTTCACCATGCAGGAGACATTGATCAAGTATTAAAATTTGAACTAATAGAGGTTACCCACCTATACTCTAAAACTAGTATTATAATTTGAACTATTATAGATTACCTGCCTACACCCCAAACAAGTATTATAATTTAAACTATTATAGGTTACCTCTCTACACCCCACAAACAAGTATTAAAATTTATAACGGCCTAATTAAACAGGTAAACTTCAAATCTACTCTTAGGATTTTTTAATGCCTCTCACCTTTTAGGTTTAAATTTTATAATTACCTATCAAATAAGTTCAAAAACCTAAATAACTTTCCACACGCAGTCAAATTCCAGGCCTCGCTCACTTTTTATTGTATTCAATTGTGTAATAATCAAGGTTAGCCAAATGTTTGTTTCTTTCTCATGTCATCCAAAATAAAATTTAAAATTTATCTATATAGTTATCATGAGATCATATTTAACAATTAGTAGTGTGCTTTTTAGATTATACTATCCATTATTCAAAAAATGAAGTAAGATCTTATGGAGTTATGAGTTTCAACCGCCTCTTCAATAGTTATAGTTTTTAAAGATATGAGTTTCAACCACCTCTCTAGTAGTTATAGCTTTTAAAGATATTTATAGATAAGCCTGTGGATGTTTGATTTACAACTATGATATATGCTCAAGAATGTATTTTTTAAAACCCATTTAGGCTTAAATCATCTAGCATAATTGATGCTCCTCATAATAGATTATTGGATTCAAATGAGGTTAAGTTATTGGAACAATTTGTGAAGTAGCAGAGTATGTGCTAAAATCCATTCCCACTGAGGCTATCATAAAAGTGGAAGATTTCTTTCATGATTGAATGATTTCAGTATCAAAGTATATATTTGAAAAACTAGTATAAGATATATTTAAGCTTCTTAAAGACGATAATGATCACATTAAAGGGGGAGTGGTGCACATTTTGCATAATATTGTTTGTGATATCCAAAAAAAGATGATAAAAACTAACAACCTTGTAGATATTTTTCTTGAAAATTTATTCATGAAAGGTACTTCAAAGGAGGCCAATTATGTAGTGGAAGATATGGTTGCAATAAAAAAAGGAGACATTTTTTTCACCATACAATATATTTTTCGTCATGTTTGAAAACATTGACCATCTAGAAGCACTATTCCAATACTTAGGTTGTATCGCTCATTTTTTAATGTCATTTTTTAAGACTCGGGAGGTGATATTATTAAGTTTATTTTTTGTAACTTCTTTAAAAAAGAATAAATTCTTATTGATATTTCCTAGACATGGTGGAAGGATAGAAGTCAAGAGTGTTTTCTAAATATATCTCATATTAAAACACTTGTGAGAAGTTATTTAGATTACATAGATGACCATGTATGAGGAAGAATAAAATCTTTGTTTACAATTCCTAAACAACTTATTATTACAAGAAAAATATTAGAGAAAGTAGAGTCAAACAAGGTTGACAAATATCATATAAGTCTTACTACCTCCAAATTAGTTTGTGATTATCTAGGTAGTGGGACTGTCATATCCAGAAATTGATATTTCATTACACATGGGAATCTTGATGAAAAGTTATCTAAGATGAGACCATACAAGAATGGTACCAAAGATGGTGGGAGCTTGTAGTTTGAAAACTTTTCATAACAACAAAAGAGTCAATTAAAAAAATAGACTATGATCTTGCATTTGTTTAATTTATTTCATTTAAATTTCTTGCATTCCCTAATTCAATATAAAGATCCAAGTCAACCTAAGTTAGTCACGAAAGTGCATTGTTTTGTAAGCTATCATTTTAATCATTTTTTTTATATTTAAGAATTTTGTTCATAGGAACTGAGTTAGTTTTTTTATTCACAAGTCTAAGTTGTTGTTTCTTCCAATATCTTTATAAATTTGATCATATTTGTACAAATTAATTAACGTCAACTATGGTTTTGGATTTGCTCCTAGTCCAAAGCTTCACATCAAACCTTATGTGATATTTCTGGTTGGATCATCTACAACACCAAAACCATATTTCACATTAACGAATCCATACAAATATGATAAAATTTATAAAGATAATAGAGGAGACAACAACTTGAACTTGTAAAAAAACAATAATAAATGTAGCTCAATGATTGCTACTTGCATACAGAGCCATTAATTAGCATCAATGTAATTGGACTTTCTAATAAATAATGGTAACAATATCTACATTGAGCAAAAATGACCAAACACATGTTCACTTCTCCATTTCCATGCAAACTTTAAAAGCTCCCTCCTATCAACAATATTGTTGAATATTAGTAAAATAAAGTATGCAAATGAAAAAGATTAAAGTGTTCTCCTCAAAAACAATTCCTTTTGATACCTACCTCCGACCACCATTCGTAACTCTAATTAGTTGTTTCTATCTCTTTTTAAAGAGTTAATGGGCAATTAAAAAAAATCGTTGTAAAATTTCAAGAAATATTTGAGAGCGAAACCATAAATAGTCCCTAACTAACTTAGGTCGACTTGGGTATTTACACCAAATTAGGAAATCCAAGAAATTTAAATGAAATAAATAAAACAAACGTGGGACTGTAGTTTATTTTTTGATTTATTATTGTGTTGTTGTGAAGGTTTTTCTAACTGAAAACTCTCACCATCTTTGAGACCATTCTTGTATGATCTCATATTAAATAAATTTTCATCACGATTCCCCATGATGTTCACAGTGCCAATTGAAAAATATTAGCATATATATGACAATCCCACTTCATAGATATCCAAAAAAAACGGCTTTGGTGGCATCAATCTTTACATGAAATTTGTCAACCTTGCTTGACTACACCTCGTGTAATGTAATATTTATTATGTAATAATAAGTTGTTTAAGCACCACAAACAAATATTTTAACCCTCCTCTTAGATGGAAATCTATGTAAGGTAAATAGATTCTCATAAGAGTTTTAATAGGAATACTATTTTTTTGAATAATTTTACAACAAACAAACTTAATAATATGTCACCTTCTAGGGTCTCAAAACTTTGCATTGTAGTTTGAGAAATACAACCTAAGGATTGCAGTATTATAGATAGATGTTCATATTTTTCCAACATATCCACAAGTTTTTTGTACAATGTAGAAAGTGTTTATATTTTATTCACACATTGGAAGCTTAAAAGTGTTTATATCCATAAAATTTGAAGTGCTTAACTTATGCAACTCATCTATGTTCATTGTATGGATTTTCTCACATGAGTGACAAATATTCATTAATTTATGGTGCATATGCATA
>LPNX011014683.1:351231-384987 GCA_001517045.1 Pseudotsuga menziesii
TTTATGATCTCTTGTCCCATTTGGGGTATTGAATAAATGAAACATTAGTTATTGACCTTCTTTCTATATGATGGCACGATCCTTTGGTGAGGGGGAATATCAAGAGGTGGTCGATATTATTTTTCTATTGTGCTAGGTGTGGTATCAATTTCGAGTTTCCCCATTTCATATTGAGGCTTCATTGTTTGATCAATCTATTTGTCTTCAGAGTTAGATCATTTCGAACCCTTGAATTCAAAGGGTATTCCATGGTTTTATCCTCATCATTTTCTTTTCTTTCTCTCTTTTTGTTCATATGCTCTACCATGTAGGATTTTATTTTTATTTTTTATTTTCTATCTTTGTGATTGCTTTCTTTTATCGTAATGTCTTTACCATTTTTCTTGACTTCATCATCATCAATAATTTCTTCCTAGTTTGGTTCTTGGCCATTTTCTTAATTGTATTTCCTTTTGATTTCTTTTTCATAGTCTTGATTAATATCATCATTATTATCAAATTTAAAAAAAAATATTCTTCAAATTACATAAATTTTTCTTCATTTAGTTTTTCTACATGGTGTTTCACCATTTTTTGTTTTAATCAAAAAAATTATCATCAAATTCCAAATACATAGTTGGTATTTTTCAAAAATAAAAATAAAAATAATAATAATAATTATTATTATTATTATTATTATTATGAAATGGTGAAACAAGGGTTTCAAAATATTATAATAACAATTATTATTTAATAATAGTTTCATTATTTTTTGAAATGGAATAAGATTAGGGTTTTAAACCATAATGGTGAAATGGCATGGAGAGAGGAGCTAGACGATGAATTGATTGGAAACATGGCATTGGAGTAGTGAGGGGAGAGTGAGAGCAAGGTGTGAAAGGCATATGAAAGGAATATGGAGCATTGTAAAATGGTGTGGAGAAAGGAGTTGGAGGGTGGATTGGTTGGAAGCTTAGTGTGGGTGCAACAAAGGGTAAGTGAGAATAGGTTTTGAAGGGTCTATGGAACATGGATGAGATGTGACATAGAGGAAATATATGTTAATATGTTGTGGGGAGTAGAGTAGTGTAGAAGAGGCATATCATTGTAGTAGAAACACATAAATGGTAGATGATTGTGGTTGATAGTGTAGAGAGGATGTGGAGGTGAGGTTGTGTTTTAGGGTGGGTGTGGAGGAGCGGATAATTGGGAAGCGTCAAATAATATTAGGGACAAGTGAAGAGGTTCGTGGGTAATAGAAGATGTGGATGATAATGGGGTATGGAGGAGGGAGGAGTGGATGGCATGGTGGATGAGTGTAAGTAGCGTGGGTCGATTGGGAGTGAGGAGTGGTGAGGAGTAGTGAGGATGAGGTAGAGTTGGAGGTTGTTGATGTATTTGTAACTTCGAAATGTATTCACTTGTATATCTTATGTATTGTACCCTGATGTTTACTCTCGGAAGTATTTGTAATGTAATTGAAGTCATGTCACACCCCTATGTTCCTAACGGGAGAATCAATAATGTAAACAAGTCATGTAATGTCATTGAGGTTAATCCTCCATTGTAAGTTGGGGAAATGGTCCCCACCATTGTGTTAAGGTTAACCATCCTTGTTGATTGGAGGGACAAAGTCCCCACAGTTGAGGGGCACTAGGGTTATTAGACTCGCCTAGATATTTCGGCCCTAGTAAGTAATTGTTAAGTGGGGCTGACATGTTGAAGTGGACATTAAATGAATGAAAAAATATAAATAGAGAGTGAGCCTCTCTATTTATCACACACACACTCACTCACTCGGGTGCATGAGTGAGAGAGGTGAATCTCTCTCAAGTGAGAGAGAGAGAAAAAGTTGTTGGAGATCATCTTTATGTTTTCGGTTTTTAGTGTTGCCATTGGTGCTCATTCTATCTCTGTCGAAGTTGCAGGGTTTTCTCCTTTATGGTTTCCCAGAGGAAAATTCTTTGTGTCTCTTGTCTCTTGTGAATTTTGTGGTGCATTTTATTCTCTGAGATAAGATCCTAGATCATATTACTTAAATGATAAAATCTAACATGGTATCAAAGCTAACGTGAGAAGAAGACATTCTGCAGCTGCAGAAGCTAGAGATTCTTACTTTTTGGGTCTCTCTCCACAATGCATCAGCAAAATAAGGCTACACTAACTCTCAATTGAAGGGTGCATCTTTTTGTCGAAGTAGAATTTGATTCTCGACATTTTCAGTTTTTGGTGTGGTAAAATTAGGGATTTTTATAGAAGAGGAATTTTTTAGTAATCCAGACATAGGATTTCTCTCCTCATCAAAATTGAAATTTAGAGACCTGGGTGGAGATTTTTGGTTGGGTAAAACTCCACGAAATTCAAACCCAAATTTGACCCTGAGGAGGAAAAACCCTAAATACTAAAACTCATAATTTTTGGTACATTCTCTATATCTTTGGATTGAATAAGTCATAGGGGCCGAAACTTTCACAGGTTGAATATAAAATCCTGATGTACACTGTTTCCATGTTGCAGCCTCATATTCACTATATTCTAGGACATATGATTCCTCTAAGTTAGGGTTCCATCCTCCTCCAGGATTCATCCCTAAACAGGACACATGATGAGAATTTCTATATCTTGGGATACGAAGGTCCAAATGAAATTTATCAAGATCTTCCAGAAAGGAAACAGATTACACCTTCTATGGTAGAAGTTTCAGACCCAGAAGATGAAACAGTGACACATGGAAATCTGTACAATTTCGCTATTCTGAATAGTCTTGAAACAGGTCACCTTGGGCAATGGCTCATAAGTCCCAATTGGTGAAACCAGTTCCGATGAAACTTGTGGTATTGGAACACGGACAGACGAGGCTACCTTAATACAAAATTTCAGACACATAGGAGCAGTACTTTAGGAAATACCGCTGAAACAGTATTAGGCATTTCTAGAGAAGAAATTGGTAAACTAGGGCTTCCTATTCCAAGAGCTTCCCTCCACTATTTTCAAAAAAGGAGTACATCGACAGGTCGCCTTGAAGAGGTATATATTTATATCCAATTAAATCTTAAGGATTCCAATTTTTTAAAATTAGGGTTTCTTTGACAAACCCTAGATCAGTGAGCTCTCGAACGAGGATGAAAACATCAAATCGATAAGATCTAATCTTTTTCTATTTTAATTTAAGGTTCTCATTTCAAAGTGATCTATCACATCATATTGATGACAAGCTTGGTGAGGCTGACAACTTCAAAGCATGGAGGAATATGATGTCACTATTTCTTGAAGGAATTGAATTGGACACCTACGTAAGTAGATAGGTTCGAGTTCCAAAGGTTGATGAGGCTAAAAGCCTTACACAAGAAGAACTTGGTTAAGGCCGAGAAGATAATTGTTGATTCAATCATGGATCAACTTGTACCACAAGTGTATTCCCTAAAGACACCTAAAGAGATGTTTGATTCCTTGACCAAGCTATTTGAAGGGAAGAACATAAATTGGAACATGACTTTAAGAAACCAGTTGAAGAATATGAAGATCTAGAATGCAGAAACCATACAGTCATACTTTACAAGGGTCTCTCAAATCAAAGAACAACTTGAAGTGGTAGAAGAAGAAGTGGAAAATGCAGAAGTCGTGATAGCCACCTTGAATGGCCTCCGAGGATCATGGGATTTATTCATTCAAGGAATGTGTTCCAAAAGGAAGGGATTATTTTCAGCAGACTCTGGAAAGAGGGTACAAAAGAAGAAGTTCGACTCATAATAAGAGAAGAGGAAAGGGGAGCAACTGAAGATCAAGCTTTCATGATTCAAAGGATATCCCTCAAGTGATGAGGAATATGAAGGACTCAATTCTTGAAGAGCCTCTTATCCATCTTGAGAATTTGGATATGAAATGATGATGTCATGAATGAAAAATATGATGAAGCGGAAGGCTCAAGAAGGAGTCTTCCCACGAAACAAATAAAGATAAGTATTTCATTGTCATTTGATGATATTGTTTTGTTATGCATTTGTTTATATTCAATGTTTACATTAATGACAGTATACTACTACTATGCATGTGATGGGTAAGTAGCTCATGGTGCTATACAACTTTCCATTGCTACTTATCTAGAATGAAACCTCTTTGCTCACATATTGGATTAGTGCACAATCTCAATGTTGACCTGGTAGATATGGAAGGCATCTAGAAAGTTTTCGTGAGATATCAATGAATGTTGTATTGGCTAAATAGTTGCATGATTATATCTTGATGTAAAATAATTTTTCATTATGAATATACCTGATGAAATGTTTATAACCATACAGCTAATGCATTTGACTTGTAGGAAAGATCGCGTAAAATTGCCTACAAGCAAAGAAGGATGAGACTTGTTCCGAAGAGCAAGTGACGACAGTTCAAGATGAAGAATAATATGACGAAATCATTGATGTAGAACCCTCCAGCTATAAAGAAGTAGCCAAGAAGAAAGGGAAGACCAGTTCAAGAAGAATGATGTCTAGGATGTAGTCTCGAGACCTGAAGGGAAGTTCATAGTTCCATCATGTAGCACATGGAAACATCGTGGGATACAAGGCAAGATTTGTAGCACGAGGTCTCTCACAGAAAGAAGGAATAAACTACGAAGAGAATAATGCTTCGCTTCAGAGGGAGTGACTGCAGAAGATTTTGAGGTTCGACATGGTACAACATGATGTACATATTACTGATGACTCTAGGATTTACTAAGAGTAAAGTGGATTCCAACCTTTGCTTCAAGGTTGAAGGCGGAAGACAAGTAATGATCCTGTTATATGTCGATGACTTGTTCCTAAAAAAAGTTTCAAGAAGGAGACTTGCTGCTGAGTTCGAGATGAAGGACTTCGATCAGATGCACTACTTTCTAGGCATGGAGGTGTGGCAAAATGTGTATTGAATCTCCTTGGGACAAGCGAAGTATACAATGGAGATCCTGAAGAGGTTCAGGATGATGAACTGCAAGGCCATGGCCACACCTATGGCATCAAACTTGAAGCTATTGAGTGTTGCTTCATCAGAGTCAATTGATGCCATGATGTATCATCAAATGATTGGGTCCTTGATGTACCTAACGAATACAAGACCAGATATTTTCTTTGCTGTGAACACCTTGAGCCAATTCTTGACAGATACGAGACATGTTCACTTGATTGTTGCAAAGCATATTTTTAGGTACCTAAAGGGGATAGTTGATTATGGGCTCAAGTATAAGCCTAATAAGAAGATTAACTTGGAAGGCTATGGTCATTCATATTGGGAAGCCAATGCCATCGATAGAAAGAGCACGCCAGGGTGTTGCTTTAGTATGGGATCAAGTATGATCTCTTGGTTTAGCAAGAAACAGTCTTACGTGGCACTTAGTACAGCTGAAGTAGAGTATGTCACAGCTTGTTCAGCTAGTTGTGAGGCAGTATGTCTAAGACATTCTGAGGTGACTATGGGATGTGTTCCTAGATGATCAGATATAAGCAGTGAAGGCCATTCTCTGGGAGAATGGAGGCACCTGGTCAAGCCTGGAGCTAAGGGCTAATCTGATGTGACTATGGGATGTGTTTCCACATGATCAGATGTAAGGGAAGAGCCATTCTGATATGTGGGCAGGTTGGTCCCTCCCATGTTTAGATGTAAGGGTAGATCCATTCTAACATTGGGGCAGCCTGGGCCCTCCCTTGGTAAGATGTAAGGGTAGAACCATTCTGACATGGGGGTAGGTTGGGCCCTCCAATGGTCATATGTAAGGGCATAGCCATTCTTACATGGGAGCAGGATGGGACCTCCCATGGTCAAATGTAAGGGCTGGACTATTCTAACATGGTTGTAGGCTGGGCCCTCCCATGGTTAGTTGTAAGGGTTGGGATTTTCTGACATGGTGGTGGATATGGAGCAGAGGGGAGAAATGAAGCTCTAGTTTGTTGTGACGGATGAACAGATTGTTGATGTGTTGACTAAGCCATTGGACAGAGTGAATTTTGAGTACTTCAAGGAGAAGCTTGGTGTTCTCTAGATCGAGGTTCCCTCTAAGGGGAAGTGATGAGTCTGTGAGCCATATCAGGGATATGGTGCAGAGGGGAGTAGTGAAGCTCCAGTTTTTTTTGACGGATGAACATATTTTTGATGTGTTGACTAAGCCATTGGCCAGAGTGAGGTTTGAGTACTTCAAGGAGAATCTTGGTGTTCTCTAGATCGACGTTCCCTCCAAGGGGAAGTGATGATTCTGTGATCCATTCTGACATGGTGAGAGGATTGGTTCCTTCCATGGTTAGATGTAATTGTTGACCCATTCTGAGGTGATTGTGGGATGTGTTCCCAGATGATCAGATATAAGCGATGAAGGCCATTCTCCAGGAGAATGGAGGAACCTCATCAATTACCAGGAATACTCAGCCTGGATCAGAGGGCCAATCTGATGTGACTATGGGATGTGTTGCCACATGATCAAATGTAAGGGAAGAGACATTCTGATATGGGGGTAGGTTGGGCCCTCCTATGGTCAGATGTAAGGGTATAGCCATTCTAACATGGGGGCAGGCTGGGCCCTCCCATAGTAAGATGTAAGGGTAGAACCATTCTGACATGGTGGCAGGTTAGGCCCTCCAATGGTCAGATGTAAGGGCATAGCCATTCTGACATGGGGGCAAGCTGGGCCCTCCCATGGTCAAATGTAAGGGCACATCCATTCTGACATGGGGGCAAGATAGGCCCTCCCATGGTGATATGTAAGGGATGGGCCATTTTGACATGGGTGTAGGCTAGGCCCTCCCATGGTCAGATGTAAGGGTTGGGATTTTCTCACATGGTGGTAGATGTGTTCCTCCCATGGTTATATGTGAGTGCTGGGAGTTTCATTCTGACATGGGGGCAGGCCGGGCCCTCCCATGGTCATATATAAGTGTTGGATGGGCCTTTCTAACATGTGGTTAGATATAAGTGTTGAAGAAGATAAAGACGTACATGGAGTCTAGGCCTACAATCAACATGAAAAAGGGTTTGCTCTGTAAAACTTCCTGTGACGAGAAGAATGAAGAGATAGCAAAATTCGATTGAGATAATAGAAGCAGTGATGATGATGATGGTTCAGTGATGATATAGCTTTGAGGATGACCCAGTGATGATCTAGCTTTGATGATTCTTCAGTGATGATCCAATTTCGATGATGATCCAATGATGATCCAGTTTTGATGATGATCTAGTGATGATCCAGATCTAGTGATGATCTAGATCTAGTGATGATCCAGATCTAGTGATGATCTAGATCTAGTGATGATCCAGATCCAATGATGAAGATGACTTGATGATGATCCAGATGATACAAAGAAGAAGGCTTGTGCTGATAAATTGTGTTGAGAGAATACCTTCCCAGTTAAGAGGGAGTGTTGATGTATTTGTAACTTCGGAATTTATTCACTTGTATATATTATGTATTGTACCCCGATGTTTATTCCAGGAAGTATCTGTAATATAATTGAATTCATGTAATACCCCGATGTTCCTATCGGGAGAATCAATAATGTAAACAATCCATGTAAAGTCATTGACGTTAACCCTCGATTATAAGTCGGGGCAATAGTCCCCACCATTTTGTTAATGTTAACCCTCCTTTTTGATCGAAGGGGAAAAGTCCCCACACTTGAGGAGCACTAGGGTTATTAGACTCTACTAGAGATGTTGGCCCTAGTAACTAATTTTTAAGTGGGGCCGACATGTTGAAGTGGACATTAAGTGAATGAAAGAATATAAATACAGAGTGATCCTCTCTATTTATTACACACACACAATCACTCTTTTGGGTGCATGAGAGAGAGAGGAGAATCTCTCTCAAGTGAGAGAGAGAGAGAGAGAACAAGATGTTGGATATCATCTTTATGTTTTTGGGTTTTACTACTACCATAGGTGCTCATTCTATCTTTGAGGAAGTTGCGGGTTTTCTCCTTTATGGTCTCCCCAAGGAAAATTCTTTGTGTCTCTTGTCTCTTGTGATTTTTTTTGTGCATGTTATTCTCTCAGATAAGATCCTAGATCATATTAATTAAATGATAAAATCTAACAAAGGTGATATGAATGGAAAGGAAGAGCATAAGGTGAGAGCATGAGGAGGAATATATAAGGTGGAGTGAAGGGAAAAATGAGAGATGAGAATGGATGGAGCGTGAGGAGGAGGAGGATGGGTAAGGATGGATATGGGGGAAGAGGGGCGTGAGGGGTACCATGGAGGGTAGAGTGAAAATAGGAGGAGGAGGATTTTATGGAATGTAGATGGAGGGTTGCATGAAGTGCATAGAGGAGGGGGTGAGTGGATGGGAATTGTGCCAATAGGATGGAATGTGTCTCGAGATAGAACGATGGATTAAATATCCAACTAAGAGTATTAGGAGTGTGGAGAGTGTGTAGAAAAATGGAGAAGACATGGAAGGGAAAGGTGAGTGGGGCTGGAATAGTGTGAACCAAGGCTCTCATACTATTTGGAAGAGGAAATTTTCAAATATGTAGTTAATAATGTTTTTAACAATTTAACAATATAAGTTTACATAGTTAATAGACATATATATAATATAATAACGAAGAGTTACATCTAGTGCAGAGTACATCTCTTCACATACCATTATTAATTTTAGCTTATAGAATAATTATTAATTAATTAATTAGACTAATTTATTATTTATCTACATAATATTATATTTGGTACATTACCACTATAGGAAACCCCAATTTTGTTGAATGAAATCATGAAAAGGAAAAAATAATAATGGAAAGGAATGTATATGCTGAGACATTTAACGATGTTGAATATTTTTTGCTTTTGTTATGGAATAAGATAATTACAATTTTTAACATTGAGAATATGGAGGCATGAAATAATATATTTCGAAACGGTGATATATTTTTCATATACTTTAAAGCCATCATGGATAGGCTAGTGAAACAATAATTGACCACGCTACTCTCATATAAGTAACATTTCAACAAAATAGGTTTGCACAAAAATTCAATATATATTTTGATAGAGTTTGAGGTAAAGTGGTGAGGAGGGAAGGAAAAATCATATTGGTGATGAGCTAATTCATGATTTCATAATGTTATGTGAGCATGACATCAACTTTTCTAAATAAACATGTTGAAAATATATTTATCTAAAGTGGGCATTTTATTTTCCACTTGTACATCATCACATGGGAAATTAGACAATGCATCATCAATCTTTAGTAGTAAGTCCAACATTACACTAAATTCATAAAATTCCTAATTGGTGGAAACTTGATATGACATCAAACCACCTAGAAACTTAGGATATGACATCAAACCACCTTGAAATCAATTCAAAAATGATCTACAGAATAATCATGATATCATCTTTAAGATTTATCACTGTGACTCCCAGATTCTATGATCCATTATTCCAAATTTGACTGAAGACCTTATGTTGGAGTTATCAAATGTGTGACTCAGTGTAGTAAAGATTCTTGGGTGTATCAAATGTGTGACTGAGTGTAGTAAAGATTCTTGGGTGTATCAAATGTGTGACTGAGTGTAGTAAATATTTATAGAGATATACAGGCAAGGCAATTCTGTAGAGTTTCAATAATAATGGATGTGAAATATTTTAACGAATGTATTTTGTCAAATCCATTTAGGTTTGAATCATCTCACATAACTGCTACTCTTAGTGATTGGTTATTGGATTCAAAGAAAGCTATTCATAAAAAGGGGTTACTGGATCAATTTCTGAAGTAGCAAAGTATGCACTAAAATCCATTCTCGCTGAAGCTTTCAAAAAAATCAATTTTCATATTTATGATTGCTTTCAAATACTTCTACCGGTGATGGAGACAATCAAATTTGAAGGGAAAGGTCGTATTTCACTTTGAAGGGTTTTCAAAGATTAAACCCTTCAATGTTGAAAGGTAAAAATAATTCATGCTTTTCATTTGAAAATGTGATAATATAGAAACATTTCAGTATATACAATGTAAATGAAATGAGGTGATAGGAAAACCCCCCACAACCCATTCTCTTTAATATATAGCAATGTTTTTATAAGTTTTGAAAATTCCATGAATCTAAAAACTAGCCCAAAAGAAAGATAAAAAAGTCTCGTCTTTACACAACTGGATCAATTAATAGCATCATGTCGCAGCGTGCATTAAAAAGGTCATAGATTTTGTTAGCTTTGAAAATGGCAAATCAATTAATAGCATCATGGCACAAAGTGCATTAAAATATGTGGAGGTGGTGATTTACCTGGTTGAGCTTTTAAAAAATATGTACCTTTGGTCCATCCAACAGACCAACACCAAAGTCATTCCTTGGATGGACCGAACATACATTTTTGTCAAGGATGGCTGATTTACCTAGCGAGCAAAGAGATAATTCTCAAAAACACATTTTACATTATTCTAGGTTGGAATTCAAAACCACATCCTATGTTATTCTATTTTTTTACTGTAAATCTATTTTCACAATTTTATCTTAAAAAATAATTATTAAAGATAGAAAATAATTATTAAGAGTTTAAAGGATCAAATTTATTAAATTGTAATTTTTTTTAGAAAAGATTTATCAAGAATTCAAAGGGATCAAATTTGTTGAATTACAAATATTTTTGAAAATGAAAATGTTGAAAAAATATAAACTAAATATTTATAATTAGATATATATGGTTTTAAAAACTACTTTAAATCTAAATTGAGTAGACATCTATCAAATTTGAGATAAACATAAAAAAAACTTACACATTTTCTCCTAGTAAACTATAAGCTATAAAATATATAAAATATGCCTCTTAATTATAGATAAAGCTTTAATTCTTATGATAAGGCAATAAACCAAAGTAAAAGTTTGCATAATATATGTTTTGACGTGCGTATTTTCTATCATGGCATGCAAAAGAGGATGTTTCACTCCCAACATTGATATTGACATATCGCCCTGTGCTTGAAATTGGTGTTGAAGATGAGCCATCAGAGACCACTATCATAGCCACGTCTTCTTGATCTGCACCACGGCCATCTGCAAGGACATGAGTGTTGTTTCTGGTCTTGCTTCCCTAGGAGGTGACGGAGGAGCATATCTCATCTATTCTATCAACCAAATCAAATATAAGAAGCGACATGCCTTATGAGTTGCAACATAGCAATCCGTAATGGGAGAATGTAGATTCCTTTCTATTTCTACTATATTGCTCACAACAATGGTGAATTTGTGTGACCATTTTCTGTTAAGGGATGGCAGCAGCAATAGTCATGCCCATGCAGATGGTTGTGGTGTGGATCAAGAAGACGTGGCTATGACAACGATCTCTAACCAGCGATCTTCTTCTCCAATTTCAAACAGAACGCGATTTGCCATTATCAATGTTGGGAGGGCAGCAACATAATTTTCATGTTGTGATACAGTTGTCTACAGTTGCCTTCGAGTTGGATGCAGTGGTAGATCAGAATTGCATGCTACCATTATTTTAAATGAAAAATGGGTTGATTTGGAGGCGACTGTCGCTTACATTAATATGGGATTCATGAGATTAAAGTAATAAATGTATTCGATCTTTGGTAACATTCTACTATTTAATTTATAAAAGTTTATTGGATGTAATTTGGGTGGTTGGGAGGAATGATTATTACTTTGTTCATCTAGGCTTAATTTTAATAAGTCATATGATGCTCTTGTGAGCATTGCTTAATATGCTTTTGTGGCTTTGTAATAAATGTGCTGATGATGTAAGATGACCATACCTTGATTCAATTCAAAATAACATGTGTTGGTATTTTCAATGAATTAACCTTTTAACAAATGGTGAACCACATTTAAAAAAAATTCTATAAAAACCTACTTAATTTTAAAAAAAATTAATAAAATAATATAAAAAACTATTTTAATTTTAAAAATGAAAAACATTTACTCCATTTACATAAACTAATACCACTTTATGGAAAACTCTAATATCCCTATGAAAGACATAACAAAATTAAGTAACTAATAATTAAAAAATAATTATATAATATTATAAAAATAATTATAAATATAATTGCTACACACCACTTGTAATATCCTGAATTTTTATTTTACACTTATGGGCATAAGCCACATTGCTTATGATATTTCATTGAGATTTTATTTTGTATATTGGAGATAAGACCCCGCTGCATATGAACATGATGATTTGTTTAATATATTGGGCGTAAGCCAATTGCATATGTTATATATATATATGACCTCATGTCTTGGCCATGGACCGTGAAGCACATAATTGATGAGATGTTTGTGTTGAGGGTGCTTGCAAAAAGATGCTACCAAATTATGATGCAATGGGACCGTAGGAGCGGAAAAAAAAAAGAACGCGCATGCACCCTTGGATGCGTGCATGTGCTCCTGCTTCGGTAGTGACGAACCTCTATGCCAGATTGCTAGCATGGATAATACGAGAGCGCATGCACCCCTAATGACACGCTCACGTGTAAGTGCACGCACATGTATGTGGACACGCGCACATGTTTTGTGCAATCGTATACAAGAACGCGCATGTGTCCCTCTATTTAAAAACAAAAAAAACAAAACAATGAACAACGTTTTTTTGTTCACAACACACCTGCGAGCGTGCGAGGCAAAAACGACCCCCAAGGAGCCCAAAGAAAGTGTCCAAGCTACCTAAAATGATACCCACGATGTTGGAGTAAGGTAGATGGAGTAAGAATGCCATTTTTTTCTCTATTTTAATGTTTTTTATTGTTTTTCAACTAAAATACAAAATTTTAAAAATTTGCAAATAAATTGAAATTAGTTAAATTTGATATTGCAGATACAAATTACCTAAACACAATGACAAATATCAATGAACCATCCCAAGAAAGGAGTGAAACAAACCAACTAGAGGAGCCAAACCCCAAATTAAACGAAGAAAAAAACGAAGATGAATTACACGTGGATTTAAACCAATTAAGAATATTGAGTGATGAATTGAAGAACACCATGGAACCCTCTTGGGTTTCCCTCGCCACATCACTGCAAAACATAATAGATTCTATCAACATTTTCCATTGGGAGATAACCAATTTGATGCAATATAGAGCTCAAATGAGAGAACATTATAGCACTGGTATATCCAAAGAGGATACAAAAAACCTGAATATCACAAAAGCCTAATTGTGGAGCAAATTTATAGATCCAAGAACAAGATAGCCTCCAAATGTGAGGAAGAGGCAAGTTTGCATGGACTAGTGTAATTACTAGCTATGGAGAGAAAACTGGAGGAAGAGATGGTTCATGGTTTTTGACAAGCCTCTATGCAACAATGTCGAGGTCCCACATTATTTTCTCAAGAAGCTATGGGTTGAGTTTGTGTTACGGTTCCATGTGAACTAATTCGGCATCAGAGAGTTCCTGGGCGTTGGTTTTGGCTCAGCCCAAGATCAACCTCATGCCCACTGGAACCCACTCAGAGAACCTCTTGCATTTAGGCGAGATCCAAACTTGCTTCCTCAATCCCATGGGTTAATTAGTGCGCTAGATGAGATCCATGAGTCCGTTAAACGTGCCACAAAGCACCTTCTCAGGCATACCAAAATTCTAGCTACAGCATCGCAGGACCACCTTGAGAGACACACTTCTTCATAGTCTATTGGTGGTGGGCGAGGGAGAGAAACTACAGGTGGTAACCAAGATGATCCATCCAGCTCGACGGGACCAGTGCCATATCATTGCTCTCATTGTGGGCATCTATGCCATGTTCCTGAGGAGGAAGGAGCATGCCATAGAGAGATACCTAAACCAGGTTAGTTATTTTTTTATTTAATATTCAAGTATTGGGGTTTTTTTTTCGTAAATAAAATATGTATTACTGCTTAAAACCGGTTATAGTAGAGCCACAAAACCGCAGGCCCTAGACATCCCGCTCAAGATTCTACCCTTCCTAGTTACATTAAAACTACTAGAAATTCCCCAACCCAAAACCCCGGGAGAGTTCCCATTGAGGAGATTTCAATCCATGAAATACATACAGAGCTATCTTCCTAAGTACTGAAAGAATATAGTTAAACAGACTAAAAAGACCTAGAGGCCGAATATGAAGCCGCATAGACATAGACAAAAATATAAAAGAGCTCACACCGAGGCCTCAAGGAAGCACCGGGGATTCTGGGCATAGTCCATCAAACTCGCTTCGACCACCTCGATGTAGAACCGCTTCTACCCTATGCACCTCTAGAGTAGAGAAGATGTTCCCCCCACTGGCGCAGCAACCAGACCCCCCCACCGAGTGCTCTTCCATTCCCGGATGATACAATGCAATACCCAGGCACAACGCTATCTAGTCCACCTTTTGGTGCATGAGACAGCAGTCTGCGCCAAGAGCTTCAACCTTACTATGGATATCCCGACATTCGTCATTGTGTTCCTTCCAAGCCTTGATAATATTTTCATCTCCCTCCTTCTTAGCCATCATTTTTGCAAGCTTCTCCTCCACTTTGGCTGCTGCACTAAGGTTCGACTAGGTAACCAAATTCATAAGAACCCAGTATATCATCACCATCCTATCATGGGTCGAGGCTCTCCCCACAGTGGAGCCCGGGTCAAATATCAATCAATCCATTTCCTCACAAACCTCCTCATTCAACATAGGATTCACCTCATCCCAGAGCACTTTTTCTACGTTCTCCATTGCAATTCTAGAAATGATTGAGATTCGGTCTTTCAAAACCTCTGTAGCTACCTAAGCTTGCAATTGGGCCCTAGTCGCCACTCTCTTCCCCATCTAAATACTATCTTTACATTTACCTTGACTGCCAGCTAGACCCATACTTCCCCCTGGTTTCCCCATACCATCTCGAGGTGGAGCCATCTTGCACTGCTTAGATTTCCTCCTCACTAAAACACTCAATTATTCTTCTACCCACAACTCACACTCTAAACTTAACAGTCTGTCTTTATTGCTCCTTTGAGCACATATAGTTTCTTCTACAACCTTCGTCGAATAAATAACCATAAATCCCATGAATGCATTAATGGTTCCATCCTAAGCAATGATGGCCCAAATCCAGCCACCTTCCATCCCCATACCTTGCACGAGATCCATTTTTAATGCCTTCATCATAACTAGCTCAGCAGTCCGTGTGGGTTCTGAACAACCTTTCCTCTGATGACCTCCTTCGTACCGTGTCTTAATGGTTTGATGATAATCCTGGATTACCATGATCTGAGGAAACCTACAAAACACGTGTTAAAGGAGACAATGCGTGGTAGGATGTTCCTACCTCTTGTCCCTACCACATTCCTCGCTCGTAGTTCTCGTCATCTGGCCCTTGTCACCCACATCATGAGAAGCGAGTTGACGGCATATAGGAATCCACTTCTCCCCTCGAATTCTTCTAGCCATCCCCTCCAACTGGCCCTGATGTCAGTGACACTGACGTTAGCCATTGACTCCACCACCTAATTTGCTTCTCACCTGATGTGGTGAAAGGATAGCACTGGATATGTCACTACCATCGATCGAAGGTCATCCAACCTACCAGCAAGGCACCAGCTGGATGCCACCTTATCCATTGATTTTCCATTAGCCATCTGTTGTGCCATTTGGATGGGGATCCTGGAATCATGTTCAACTATCGTCGACAGCCACCCATTCCCAATAATAATTTGAATGACCTTGATCATAATAATTTGAAGAACCATAAAACACCTGAATAATTTCTCCATTATAGTTCCTGCAGACCCCTCCATATCCCGCATTCCCTTGATTACCTCTGGCTGTGCCATCAAAATTTACCTTAAACACTAGACTCGGTGGGGAATACCATGATAGTGGACTCTCTACTATGCAAGCAATGGGTTTTCGGAGTAGCTCACTAATGACTCATCTATCCAGACCCCATGCCTCTGCTATTCTCTTTTTCAGCCCTGATTTCCCTATCCTCATCACTCCATTGCATACTGCGAATTGTCTCCATCAAATTGGATTCTAAGGTTTTCTAGGCTTCCTCATGAGAGTGTTTTTTTCCCCTAAAATTTATTTTTTTCTACTCCTTCCAGATTACCCATATCACCATTCCTCGAAAGTATTGCCATAGAAAATGTAAGATATTGTTTTTGAAAGCCTTGGGGTTCTAGTCTCTTAAGGTTTGATTCAGGTTCCCTCTGCATCTATTACTTTTCCTAAAGTTTGCGCTCCTTTGTCCCAAAGGACAGAGGCGAAAGGACATGCATCAAGAATATGGCCCATGCTCTCCTCTTGGTTAGCACACAAGACACACCGAGATGGCCCTTGAATCCCTCTGCGCCTCAGGTTTTCCCCAGTTAGTATTCTGCCTCTAACCACGAGCCAGCAAAAGATGGCCACCTTAGGCCAGGGATTGGAGACCCATAATTTCCCCCAAATATCATCTTCCTCCACCTGCCCCCTTATTTTAATGTTATATGCCTCCTTTATGCTAAATGTCCCCTTCTGAGAATACCCCCATCTAAGTCTGTCATCCCCATTCCAGATCCAGATGTATCATTCTTGTAATTGCTCTTTAAAGGCTCTAATTTCTTCTACCGAAATTTGATCCTCTTGGATGATCTCCATTGTCCACTTTCTCCTACCATCCTGAGGAGTTCCTTCCCAGTAGTGATGAACCTTTTATTTTCCTTCTTCCAAACATCTAATCCTGATATGTTGCCATTTTGGGTCAGCCCCTAGATTTGGTAGTTGGTTACATGAGTCGTCCCAAAATTTGGCAAGGTTTCCAGCTTGAATTTCCTAGAAACTATGCTCCTAGATAAATATTCGACCTTCCCTTCCCTTCTTCCAAATGTGGAATCCCTGGGGCTCCCCATTGAAACATACCAGCTGAGATAATGGCCATCCCCTCACATATTTAATATGCCATATCTTAGCCAAAGGATCCTTCTTATAATTGCACCACTGCCACCATATCTTGGCTCTCTGCACCTCCCCCACCACTTCAGTGTCTCTAAGGCCAAGGCCCCCTTTCTCCTTAGGCATGCTCACCTTCTCCCAGCTAACTAAGGCAAATTTTTCTTTACTCTCTCTCCCGGCCCATAGGAAATTTCATTGGATGCTTCTGATTTCCTTTAAAACTAACTTTGGAGAAGAAATGACTAGGAATAGATACATATACATGGCTTGGAGGACTGATTTGACCATCTCTATCCTCCCAAGAAGGTTTAGTGTCTTGAGAACCCAATTAGTCAATCTAGCCTTTATCCTATCTAGCAGGTCCTGCCAAGAAGCCTGCCTAATGGTGCCTTGACCGAACGCGACCCCTAGATATTTAGTTGGTAACATCACTTTCTAAAATCCCTAAATCCAACCAATGTTTCTTTGGGTTATGAGTGGAGTGTTGAATAAACAAATATGGGACTTCTCTGGGTGAACTTCAAGTCCCAATGCCTTGGCAAAGGCCACTAGACTAGTTTTGAAGGCTCTCACCTCTTGGACTAAAGGGTGCCCTATCAACATCGTGTCATCAACAAAATATTGGTGAGTTTGTTTATCCATATCCTTGTAAAATGATAGACCTCTGATCCTCCCTTGTCCTACTTGAGCTTTGATGAGTCTGCTTAGCCTTTCTGCAGCCAGAACGAAGAGAAATGGGGAAAGGGGGTCTCCTTGTCTGATCCCCCTGGAAGGAAAAAAAATCCTTTTCGGGGAGCTGTTCAGGAGGATTAAAAAGCAAGGAGAGGATACCAGACCCAATACCCACTCCTCCCATTCCTAACAGAATCCAAAAGCTTGAAGCATCTTCTTCAAATACTACCAACTGAGCTTGTCATAAGATTTGGCTATATCTAGCTTGATAAGCATGCCTGGGATTCTAGTGCATTTCACCGAGTGAATAGCTTCCTAAACCATGATAATACCATCCAGTATTTGTCGTCCCTCCACAAATCTTGATTGCTCCAGGCTAATGAGCCCTAGGAGGAGGGGTTTAAGTTTGTTTGCTATGACCTTAGAAATCATCTTGTAAATCACATTACAGAAAGCTATGGGTCTACACTTAGCTGGAACTTCTGCCCCCTCACTCTTTGGAATTAGAGCGAGAAAAGTTGCATTGAAATATTTGAGCACTCCTCTACTGGTCCTTGATTCCTCGATTATGGCCCAGAACTCCTCTTTGATCATGCCCCGTAAGAAATGAAAGAAGTTGGATGTAAACCCATCAGGGTCGAGAGCTTTCCCTTAAGCCATCTGCTACATTACCTCCTCGACCTCCTGCATGGTGATAGGCTTGGTGAGGTTCTCATTGTCCTCTCGTGATACTGCTCTAGGGATCAAAGATGTGATCCTGTCAATATCCTAGCCTCTCTCATTGTTGTCTTCTGTCATGATTTCCTTAAAATGGTTGACTAGCTCCTCCTCCACTTCATCCTTGGTTCCCACTTGAGTCCCATTGGGTTTTTTAAGATTGTAAATCTTTGACCCCAGCCGATTGCTAACCGTAGAGCTATGGAATAATATGGTATTTTTTGTCTCCCTCCCTCATCCAGTTGACACATGAATTCTGTTTCAAGAAGATTTCCTCCTGTCTCTCTCTAGCTTCCAATTGGGCACAAATGTATTTCTCCTTTTATTTTAACTCCAGGTCCCATCTAGAGCCCATCCCTTTTTGCTGGATGGTATTAATTTCCTGAACAATCCCTTTTTTGTCCTCAAATATGTTTCCAAAGTCTTCCTTATTCCATGTACGGATCTTGGCCTTTAGAGCCTTGAGCTTTTGTTGGAAGCTACACATCCTTGTCCCCCCTAGTCATCCATCTCTTGCCACCACTATTCTACTAGAACTTTGAAGTCCTTGCATTCTAGCCATATATGTTCAAAGCAAAAAGGTTTAGCCAGCTAAGCCGCCACCCCATTCCATCTTAAGCACACGGGCAGTGCTCAGAACCAACCACTGGGATCAAATTCACCCTAATCTCCCCTACTCCCCTCACCATATTCTTTGTCACAAGGAATCGGTCTAATCTTGAGGCAACCAAGTGGTCTCTTCCTCTCCTATTGTTCCAAGTAAACCAGCCACCCCTAGTTTCTAATTACACAAGGGCTCTTAGGGCGAGGGATTCCCTAAATTCCTCCTGATATTTGTCCAACATCCTTCTTCCCCCCCTTTTTTCATGGAGAGAATTTATTAGATTAAATTCCCCGCCTATAATCCAATTTCCTTCCGTGGCCATTGCATAGAGCCAATGTAGGTGATGAACAAATGCCTGCTTTTGCAGGAAGGCACTCAGCCCGTATATATTCACAATCGTCCCTCTGATTTCTATACCTAAGATTTGGAAATCTGCTAATAGGAAGAAATGGCCCACTCTCCACTCCAATATATCCACCTCTTTGTGTTTCCATAAGATATCCATCCCCCCTTTCATACCATCTGCTTCTAAAGCCATAACCTTACTACCTTTCCATGTATTTTTCCTGATCTTCTCCATTGTCTCAAAACTACACTTGGTTTCTTGCAAGAAGAGAATGTCTAGTTTTTCCTTCTTAATCTTCTTATATATGGTTCTAATATTCCTTGGGTGATTACACCCCTTAATATTCTAGGTAATTATCTTCATAGGGTAACTTTACTTACTTCAGAGAAGGCCGCCTTGATCATGGGATACTGGCTTGATTCGATTAGCTTGAGTCCAATTTCTGCTATCCTTTGCTTGTTCATTTTATGTCCTCTCTTCTGATCCTCTTCCTTCATTTTCCTATTGCTTCCCTTCTTCCCCTCCACACTTATCCCTAGATCCTTGTGAGTTTTAGATCGAATAATTTCCAGATCCAAATCACCGAGATCCATGTCCTCAGCTTCGTCTTCCTCCATGGTGACTGACCTATTCCTAGTGTTACTCTCTTTAGTTTCCTCCTTCAACTAGGTCTCCCGGGCTTTGGCTGAATCTCCTTCCTCATTCACTTGCTCCTCTACCACTTCCTCCAAGACCTGGACAGGGTTTGAAAAATCCGCAAGCTTTCCAGATCCTTCCTTACATCCCTTATGCCCTCCATTACTCCGACCCCTCCTATTTTGAGTTGTGTGAACCTTTCATTTGTTGGTGCCTCCTCCTAATCCTGTGCTTCCTTCTGATGACTCCCTCTATGGTAGTTCCTCCCAAAATGGCCATACTCATGGTATATCCTGCACCAGAAGGGTAACTTCTCATAGTCGATTTGTTGGATCCATTCCTCATTGTCCCAGTTCAAGCTGATTGCTTTAGGGAGGTCCTTCAAGAGATCCATATACACACAAATTCGAGCAAACGTTGTATACCTCTAGAGCCTAGTTTGCTTGGAAAATTTCATAAATTCCCCAATTCAATTCCCAATATCACGAAGGACTTCCATATCCCAGTGTTCCCCGGGAAGACCCACCAGGCGAATCCACACGAGGGATATTGTCATGTCCTCTGATTTAGAATTGAATTGCTCCTTCCATGGCTGAAGGTAAACCCCAGCTGAGAAGAAAAAATATGACCCTCCTTCCAAGATCTTGTCACAATCTTCCTGATTGAAGAAGATGATGGTGAAAAAACCCTTCGCTCCCAACTACAAATCATAATGACCCTTTGGGCTCCATGTGCTCTGAATCCAGTGAACTAGGTCTTTCTCCCTGGGCCAAATCCCCACAAATTTCCCAATTAAATCCTTATCCTTCCACATGTCTATTTTTCCTCGGATCGATTCTGAATGGATCTGGATCGTCGGGATCGATTGAGCTCTCGGGAGTCATCCTCCCATGCCCAATCTCCTCCATTCGCATGTCCCCTCTTTTCCCCCACTATTTCCTGTCGACCCTCGGCTCCACACTAAGGCCGCCACCATGCCTAAATAGGGGGCTTCGCATCCCCCACCCTACCTGGGCCAAGAACAGAACCCTCTGGCCCTTCTTTTCACCCTACTCCGTAAAAAAAAAAATATCCCGATCGTCCTTCCTCTCCATCATAATTACGTCATTCCACTAATGTTCAAGTATTGTTATATGCTATGGATTCTCATAATTTCTAATAAATTTAACTTATAATCATATGTTGATGACTTGATTTGTTTTAATGTATAGTTATTCAGTGCTAAGTCTCCAACACCCAGGTGGGAGGACGTTGGTTCATTCAACCTAGATGGAGCCATGGAAGCTGCAGAGGACATTGCGGCACCATACAAAGGTATTTTTCTTTCAGTAATTAAATTTAATGTTAGTAGTTAATGTTGTCATCCAATGTAGTTAATATTTAGTAATTGAATCTAAATATTTTTGTGCAAATGAAAAGGTGTCTGCAGGAGTGAGTGACCAGCAATCCTCGTTGGGGACTAGCAGATCCCCTTGTGAGCATGTATCTTGTAATAAAGCATAAATTTAATTTCAGTTTTGATGCCTTAGATTTCTATATTTATAATTTTTATGTACTAATATACGAGGCCATGAATATGTATGCAGGTCTGAGTACGTAGGCACATCGATGTAACTATCTCTTCATCGACTGCCTTTTCCCCACCATATATGGCAGGTGTATCCCATGGAAAACAATTACCTTTCCCTGCATCCCTCCCCACTCCCTTCCATCCATCCCTTGCCTCCCATCCAACTCCCCCTTCTTCATCACAGCCTTCGCTCACTCCCGCTGCCCCATCCATCCACCCTCTCCCTTGCGATTCCCCATGTTTCCAACCTCCCCTCTCTTACCATGATACACCATCCATCCAAATTCACCCATCCCTCCACCCCATCATAGACCTCATCCCCCTCCCTGATATTCCCCCACCACCCTCATTTCCTCTTCCACGGTGGCCCATTCCATTTTACATCTAGTTGGGGTTTATCATTGTACATCACCACTTTTCCGAGTCCAGTTCACACCCTCTCCCATAGTGCCCCTTTTTTGTATCCAATGTTGATGTGGCTACATCCTCCACTATGCCATCCACCCTAGCATCACAGAAGGTTTTCCAACCCACTGCTCCACCTGCCACCGCTGAGGACCAGCCGATTACTCCACCTGCGAGCCCCTAGGACCAGCATGTTGTGTTCATAGTGATATTGATTAGTTTATGAAAATCTCATGCAATATTAATGAAAATTAACATAGGCAGTATATTGTATGAGTTATCTTACAGGTTAAATGTTGTAGGGTAACATTGCCGAGAGACTTGGATCACGGAGGAGGGTATCCCGCTCACCACTTACGGTCTCGTCTGAGGTGAGCTATTTAATATTTAAAAATGTAATTTTTATTTTTAAATTCTGTTTTATATTTATATAATTTCCTGTAGGATTTGACATTTCATTGTTGTCGTTTCATAGCCTAAGGGGAGGTTGTCGAACCGGCCAAAATAACCGATCTTAGTCAAGCTCAAAGAAGAGGAAGATCGATTTTGGAGGTGCTCCTCAGAGCTCCGAGCGTAGATAGGAGGATTGAGAGACCCTCCTATGTACATTATCCATGATGTGGCATTTTGGCACGAGTTTCCATATTGTGTATAGGGAACGAGTTGCCATATTTTGTATACGCACGAGTTTCCATTATGTAAACATTCGGAACAATGTTCCATTTTTCACTACTACTGTATATGATTGGAAATTTGTGTATATTAATATATCATTTTGTGCTTATCTATATTACTTTTCCTTTTATTACAAATTTGCATACATTATGTCGAATGCAATAGTAGTTTACACTTGATGTGCTTGCAATACTTATTGTTGACGAAGCAATAAAGTGTGTATGTTCACAATAAAATGCATAAATTTTTTAATATTGTAGGTTAGTTAACAAAAAAATACACAACTGCATAAATGTATACAATAACAATGATAATTTTAAATACCGAATACCTGATCTTGTAAATCATAGTGCAAATAATTTTTCAATCTAGCAAAATTTTCCATGAAGTATTCTTCTTTCTACCAAATAATTTTATCGAGATATTTTTCTAGTTTTCCAAGCCTCCTTTCACCCCTCGGCCCTTCCATTTGTTGTCTCTTCTCGTCATACCTAGCTTCGGCATTATTATTGCATACCTAAACCCTAAGGACCTAGACCTAAGTAGACACCTAACCTAAAACCCTTGCTTTCTACCCTTCCAAACTCTTCCTCATTTCCTAACCTTAAGATTGGAATCTCATACTCCTATCCTCGACCTATAGGATCAAACCTTCTTCCCCTTTCAAAACCCCTTCTCTGGCCTTGGCATCCCTCCTAGGACTCTACAAGTCAAGCTCTCTAAAACCTTAGCTACCAACAACTCCTAGATAAGAATCAATACTGACTAAAGTTGGTCACTCATCCCAAAAAGAATCATTACAACAAGCACACCAAGTAACCGCAGGGTTTCTCAAATGCCACAATTCCTAGGCCTTCTTCTCTCACAAAATCTACAAAGTTAAATACTTTCTTCTCTCGTCAAGGTGAATTTCATGAAGAATGTCATCTAGCTCTTTTTTGAACTCTAACTCCTATTGAACCAACATACTAACACCTATAGTCTTATTCATTGTCCAAATTGAATTAGAAAGCACTTGTTTTCCTTTGGTATTTACATAGTAATTATTGTCTCAATTTGCAAGCTAGAAATTGATATTGGAATGATCTTCTCTTACCATTTGATTGACTGGAAATTTCATAGTATTGATGAGCTTGAGAATCATATTGAACATGACTGTTGTTCAATTTCATTTGTTACATCTACTTAACAAACATTGATTTTAATAAATTTGGCAATTCATATCATTTGAAGATGAAGTTGACATTGCTTACACTCATTGAATACATACATTTTTGTTAGGCTATTGTTGAGCACTTGCAATTTTAACGATCTATTGTACATGCTGATGATGACGACAATGATGGGGAACAATGATGACGACGATGATAGGTTTAGTTTAAACTTTTCTTTGATTTTATTTTCAAGCATTTGCAATGAAATGATGATGATGAACAATGATGATGATAATGAGGAAGATGATGATGATGATGATGATGATGATGATGATGATGATGGTGATGACGATGATAATGAACAATGATGGTGATGATGATTATGATGATGATGAGGATGATGATGACGACGATGATCACGATGACTATGACTACAATGACGATGATTATGATGATTACGATGATGATTATGATGATGAGGATGATGATGATGATGACAACAATGATGATGATGATGAGGATGATGATGACTATGATGATCAACAATGATGGTGATGATGATGAGGATGAGGATGAGGATGAGAATGAGGATGATGATGATGATGATGACGATGAGGAACAATGATGATGATGATGATGATGATGATCACAATGACTATGACTATAATGACAATGATTATGATGATTACGATGATGAGGATAATGATCTTGACGACGACAATGACGATGATGATGAAGATGAGGATGACTATGATGATGAACAATGATGGTGATGATGATGACGATGATGATGAGGAGCAATGATGATGCTAATGGTGATGATGATGATAAGGATGATGAAAATGATGATGACGAGCATGATGACTATGATGATGATGATGACGACAAGGATGATGATGATGAAAATGATGATGAACAATGATGGTGATGATGATGACGATGATGATGAGGAGCAATGATGATGCTAATGGTGGTGATGATGATAAGGATGATGAAAATGATGATGATGAGGATGATGACTATGATGATGATGATGACGACGAGGATGATGATGATGATGATGATGATGATGATGAAAATGATGATGAACAATGATGGTGATGATGATGATGACGATGATGAGGGTGAGGATGATGATGATGACGACGATGATGAGGAACAATGATGATGATGATAAGTTTAGTTGAAACTTTGCTTTCATTTTATTTTCAAGCATTTGCAATGGAATGATGATGATGATGAGGGTGACGAGTATGATGATGATGATGATGATGGCGATGATGATGACTATGAGGAGGATGATGACAATGATGATGATGAGGGTGACGAGTATGATGATGATGATGATGATGGCGATGATGATGATGATGAACCATGATGGTGATGATGATCAGGATGAGGATGAGGATCATGATCATGATCATGATGACTATGACTATGATGACGATGATTATGATGATCATTACGATGATGATTACAATGATGATGTTGATGGCGATGATGATGATGATGAGGATGAGGATGATGACTATGATTATGAACACTGATGGTGATGATGATGATGATGATGATGATGATGAGAAATAATGATGATGATGCTCATGATGACTATGACTATGATGACGATGATTATGATGATTACGATGATGAGGATGATGATGTTGATGATGACAATGATGATGATGATGATGATGATGATGACTATGATGATGAAAAATGATGGTAATGATGATGATGATGATGAGGAACAATCATGATGATGATGGTGATGATGATGGTGATGATGATGACGATAATGATGATGACAATGATGATGATGAGGATAATGATGAGGATAATGACTATGATGATGATGATGACGATGAGGATGATGATGATGATGATGACAATGACAATGATGATGAGAAATGAAGGTGATGATGATGATGATGATGAGGATGAGGATGATGATGATGACGACGATGATGAGGAACAATGATGATGATGATAGGTTTAGTTGAAACTTTGCTTTGATTTTATTTTCAAGCATTTGCAATGGAATGATGATGATGAACAATGATGATGATAGTGAGGAGGATGATGACAATGATGATGATGAGGATTATGAATATGATGATGATGATGAGGACGATGATGATGATGATTATGATGATGATGATGATGTTGACGACGATGATGATGAACAATGATGGTGATGATGATGATGATTATGATTATGATGATAATTACGACGACGACGATGATGATGATGATGATGATCACAATGACTATGACTATGATGGCGATTATGAAGATGATGATCATGATGATTACGATGATGAGGATGATGATGTTTATGATGATGACGATGATGATGATGACCATGATGATGATGATGATTAATGATGATGATGATGATGATGACTATGATGATGCTCATGAGGATGACGACGATGATGATGATAATGATGATGATCACGAATAGTATGACTATGATGATGATGATTATGATGATGATTACGATGATGAGGATGATGATGACTATGATGGTGATGATAATGATGATGATGATGATGACAATGATGATGATGATGGGGATGATGGGGATGAGGATGATGATGATAATGAAGATGAAAAGGATGATGACTGTGATGATAATGATGGGGATGAGGATGAGGATGATGATGATGAGGAGGGGGAGGAGGAGGAGGATGGTGATGGTGATGGTGATGACGATGATGATGACAATGATGATGATGATGATGATGAACAATGATAGTGATGATGATGATGACTTTGATGATGATGATGAGGATGATGATGATGAAGATCACGATGATGATGATGATGATGATGATGATGACGATGGTGACGATGATGAAAAGGAGGAGGAGGAGGATGATGATAATGATGACAATGATGAGGAACAATGATGGTGATGATAATAGGTTTAGTTGAAACTTTTCTTTGATTTTATTTTCAAGCATTTTTAATGGAATGATGATGATGAACAAAACAAAATTGTTCACTGTTTTTTTTTAAACACAGGGACACGTGTGTGTCCTTGTATCCAATCACACAAAACATGCATGCATGTCGAAATACGCATGCACATGTGTCATTAGGAGGTCATGTGTGCACCTATTGTCCAGATTATCAATCTGGGACATGCATCATTAGGAGCATGCATGCTCCTATTGTCCACATTGGAAATTTGACGTGGAGGTTTGCCATTGCCGAAGTAGGAGTGCATGCGCACCTCTAGGGGTGCATGCACATTCTTGTTTTTTTCGCTCGCGTGCTCCCATTGCATCATATTTGGGTAGCAGCTTCTTATGGGTGCCCTCCACACTGGATTTCTAGCATAGACAATAGGAGCACACATGCCCCCATAATGGCATGCTTGAGTGTAAGTGCATGAACACAAGTGTTTTGTGGGATAACATATAGGGAAGCATGTGTGTCCTTGTGTTTAAAAACAAAACAAAAATGAACAATTTTGTTTTGTTCACAACACACCCGCAAGCATGTAAGGAGGCTAAAACGACCCCCAAGGAGGCAAAACCGACACCCAAGGATCCCAAAGAAAGTGTCCAAGCTACCTAAAAGGACACCCACGATGTTGGAGTAAGGTAGATGGAGTTGTAATGCCATTTTTTTTGTTTATTTTAATGTTTTTTATTGTTTTTCAAATAAAATAAAAAATTAAAAAAAAATTGCAAATAAATTGAAGTTAGTAAAATTTGATATTGTAGATACAAATGACCTAAACACAACAACAAATAACAATGAACCATCCCAACACAGGAGTGAAACAAACCAGCCAGAGGAGCCAAAACCCGAATTAAAGGAAGAAAACAATGAAGATGAATTACACAGGGATTTAAACCAATTAAGAATATTGAGTGATGAACTGAAGAACACCTTGGAACCCTCTCAGGTTTCCCTCGCCACATCACTACAAAACATAATAGATTCTATCAACATTTCCCACTGTGAAATAACCAATTTGACCCAATATAGGGATCGAATGAGAGAACATTATAGCACTGGTATATCCAAAGAGGATATAAAACACCTGAATATCAGAGAATCCCAACTATGGAGAAAATTTACAAATACAAGAACAGGACAACCTCTAGATGTGAGGAAGAAGCAAGTTTCCATGGACCGGTGTAATTACCATCCATGGAGATAAAACTGGAGGAAGAGATGGTTAATGGTTTTTGACAAGAATCCATGCAATAATGTCAAGGTCCTGTAGTATTTTCTCACGAAACTATGGGATGATTTTTTGTTAGGGTTCCATGTGAAATACTTTGACATCACTGAGTTCTAGGGAATATTTTTTGGATCATCCCAAGATCAACCTTATGCCCATTGGAACCCACATAGAGGACTTCTTGCACCTAGGCGGGAGCCAAACTCACTTCCTCAAAATGATAGGTTATGTAGTGGGATAGATGAAATCCATGAGTCTGTTAGATGTGCCACACGACACCTTCTCAAGAATACCATGTTTTTGGCTATGTCCTTGCAAAGCGAGCACGACCACCTCAAGAGACACACTTCTCCATGGTATACTTGTGATAGGCAAGGGAGAGAAGCTACAGGTGGTAACCAAGATGATCCATCTAGCTCGACAGGACCAGTACCACATCATTGTTCTCATTATGGGAATCTATGCCATGTTCCTAGGAAGGAGAATGTCATAGAGAGCTACATACACCAAGTTAGTTATTGTTTTATTTAATGTTCAATTATTGTCATACATTATGAAATCTCATAATTTCTAATATATTTAATGTAAAATCAGATGTTGATGACTTGATTTGTTTTAATGTACAGTTAGTCAGTGTTGAGTCTCCAACACCTAGGTGGGAGGACGTTGTTTCCTTCAACCTAGATGGAGCGATGGAAACTATAGAGGACATCGTGTCACCATACACACAGGTATTTTTCTTTTACTAATTAAATTCAATGTTAGTAGTTAATCTTTTCATCCAATGTACTTAATATTTGGTAATTGAATCTAAATACTTTTTGTGCAAATGAACATGTGTCTGCAAGAGTGAGTGACCAGCCATCCCCATAGGGGATCAACAGATCCCCTCATGAGAAAGTATCTTGTAATATAGTATAAATTTAATTTTCGTTTTGACGAGTTATATTTGTATAGTTATATTTTTATGTACTAATATACAATTCCATGAATATGTATGTAGGTTTGAGTACATAGGCACGTCGGTGTCACTATCTCTCCATTGACTTCCTTTTTCCCACCAAATATTCCAGGTGTAGCCCCTGGCATACATGTCCCTTTCCTTGCATCCCTCCCAACTCCATTCCATGAATCCCTTGCATCCCATCCACCACCACACTTCCATCCAACTCCCCCTTCTTCATCACAGCCTTCATTCACTCCCCCCACCCCACCCATCCACCCCTTCCCTTGTAATTTCCCATGTTTCCAACCTCCACGCTTTGACCACAATACACCATCCATTGAAATTCACCCATCCCTCCAACCCATCTGAAACCTCAAACCCCTCATCGATATTCCCCAACCACCCTTGTTTCCTCTTCCAGGGCGGCCCATTCCATTCTACATCCATTTGGGGTTTATTGTTGTAGATCACAACTTCGCCCACTCCAGTACACACCCTCTCCCACTGCACCCCCTAGTTTTTCATCCAACGTTGATGTGGCTACATCCTCCACTAGGCCATCCACCCTGGCATTAGAGAAGGTTTTCCAGCCCACTACTCCACCTACCACCCGTGAGGACAAGCTCATTGCTCCAGTTGCCAACCCCCTAGGATTATCATGTTGTGTTCATGCTGAGATTGATTAGTTTATGAAAATATCATGCAATATTAATGAAATTTAACATAGGCATTAAATTGTATGATTTATCTTACTAGTTAAGTGTTGTAGGGTAGCATTGTCGAGAGACTTGGATCAGGGAGGAGGGTATCCCACTCACCACTTATGGTCTCGTCTAAGGTGAGCTATTTAATATTTGAAAATGTAATTTTGATTTTTAAATTGTGTTTTATACTTGTATAATTTCTTGTAGGAGTTGACATTTGATTGTTGTCATTTCAGAGCTGAAGGGGAGGTGGTCGAAGCAGCCAGAAGAATCGAGCTTCCTCTAGCTTGAAGAAGAGCAAGATCAATTTTGGAGGTGCACCTGGAATCTTCAAGCATGGACGGGAGGATTGAGAGACCCTCCTATGTATACTAGCCATGATGTGGCATTTGGAACGAGTTGTCATATTTTGTATACCGCACGAGTTTCCATTGTATAGGCATTGGGAACGATGTTCCATTTTTAACTACTATTGTATATGATTGGAAATTTGTGTATATTAATATATCATTTTACGCTTCTCTATATTATTTTTACTTTTATTACAAATTTTCATACATTATGTCAAATGCAGTAGTAGTTTACAGTTGATGTGCTTGCAATACATATTTTTGACGAAGCAATAAAGTCTATATGTTCACAATAAAATGCATAAATTTTTTAACATTGTAGGTTAGTTAACAAAAAAATACACAACTGCATAAATGTGTACAATAACAATGATAATTTTAAATACCAAATACCTGATCTTGGAAATCATAGTGAAAATAATTTTTCAATCTAACAAATTTTTTCATGAAGTATTCTTCTTTATACCAAATAATTTTATCGAGATATTTTTCTAGTTTTTCAAGCCTCCTCTCACCCCTCGGCCCTTCCATTTTTTGTCTTGTCTTGTCATACCTAGATTTGGCCTTGTTATTACAAAACTAAACCCTAAGTACCTAGACCTAACTAGACACCTAAACTAAAACCCTATATTTCTACCTTTCCAAACCCTTCCGCATTTCCTAACCCTAATATTGGAATCTCATACTCCTATCCTCGACCTATAGGATCAGACCTTCATACCCTTTCAAAACCCCTTCTCTAGCCTTGGCATCCCTCCTAGGACTCTACAAGTCAAGCTCTCTAAAACCCTAGCTACCAACAACTCCTAGATAAGAACCAATTCTAACTAAAATTTTGGTCGGTCATCCCAAAAAGAATCATTACATTGAAGCAAACCAAGTAATTGTAGGCTTTCTCAAATGCTATAGTCCCTAGGCTTTATTCTCTCACAAAATCTACAAAGTTAAATACTTTCTTCTCTCGTCAAGGTGAATTTCATGAAGAATGTCATCTAGATATTTGTTGAACTCTAACTCCTATAGAACCCTAACTCCTATTGAACCAACATACTAACACCTACAGTATCATTCATTGTCCAAATTGCAATAGAAAGAACTTGTTTTCCTTTGGTATTTAAATAGTAATTATTGTCTCATTTTGCAAGCGAGAAATTGATATTAGAATGATCCTCTCTTACCATATGATTAACTGGAAATTTCATAGTATTTATGAGCTTGAGAATCATATTGAACATGGCTTTTTTTGGATTGCATTTGTTACATCTACTTTGAAAACATTGATTTTAATAAATTTGGTAATTCATATCATTTGAAGATGAAGTTTACATTGCTTACACTGATTGAATACATACATATTTTTTATTCTATTGTTCAACACTTGCAATTTTAACGGTCTATTGTACTTGCTGCAATTTTAAATATTTAAGGATTAGCGTGCATAATGTAGGGTTTAGAATGAACGAGGAAACCGCAACCCAAATGGTGTTTTGGGGTTAGCATTCATAACCTACTGTTTAGAATCAATGATGAAACCCTAAACCTAGGAGGGAAAGCCTAACACCAACCCTACCTAACCATCTCTTGTGGCCTATTATAAAGTACCCTTTTGTTTGTATATGAGCATGCCTAGGATTGTAGTCATATGTCACATATTCTATATAGACTAATCAAATGAGATACTTCAATCCTTAAGCATGGATTACTTCACATAAGCTAGGGTTAGAGCTTCATGAGCACTCCTTTTATAAACCATAGTGAAATAAGTAAAACATAGCTCATCGTCAACAACTCATACATTAAAAAATAATTAGAGAAAGAGGCTCTATAATAGGCTTATGCTTGTAGTTGATAAGAATAAATTAACATGAAATAGATGAAGGAATGAATGAAAGGATGGGAAATGAATGCATAGAGAGTATCAACCCTATATTTATACCATAGTTACCATGCAAGCATCATAGTGAAAATAAGATAAAAATTTATTACACATGTCTCCATGCCCAAACAAACATGCAGGTGCTGACAGATTTGGAAATCACCGCCCACTTTTTTTTTGGACCGTGGCCTTGAATTGGCCTAGGCATCCCTGAATAGCTTTTGCTGGCCTACTGCTACTCGCCATAGAACATTGACCGGGGATCTAATGGAAAAACCATCAGTTTTGTTGGGATCATGGAATAGGATTATGGCTAGGGTGTCCCCCCACCTAACTTCGCATAGCCCGAGCATACCTCGAATTCAAATTGTGCAAACTAGGGTTTAACTGTAGTGGGGTTCATGAAACCTTGGAAACGGTGCAACCGCCCTGCAAAACCATCTTTCAAGTGACTAGGGGTAGCGTTCCCATGGAATCCATTCCCAAACACACCTGCATGTGCCAACATATTTGGAAATATTTGCGTGGTTTGGTTTTTGGACCTCGACCTTGAATTGGTCAAGGTGTCCCTCAATGGGTTATTTATGCCTACTGCAAATCTCCATAGAAACTTGACTGGGGTTCCAATGGATGAATCATCAGTTCCATTGGGATCATGACACGATATTATGGCCAAGGTTTCCCCCCAATCCCCCCCCCCCCCACCCTCGACTCTGAACGACCAAAGAATGCCTCCACGACAGATTATGCAAAGTAGGGTATCACCCAAGTGGAGTGCAATAACACTTACCCAATCTCATTCAATATAGCCATTTGGATCCTCTCAATTGCTAATTTCCTCCATCAATCTCTCGTGATCTGAATGAGGAAAGAAGTAACATACCTTGGTTGAGTTCTATTTTTAAATTTTCTATGGATGGATGTTCATGCCAACAATTGAATTTGTGAAGTGATAGACCACAAAACGTGGTCTATAATCCATGAATACATTCCCAGTAGTTCTTATTGATTTCCCATCTAGTGTAAAATATTCACCCTCAACCACCATCGAGGCAATTGGAAATTTATTGCCTACATCATCAATCAATGATCAGTTCAGGATTCGCTTACCTCGAATGCTTCGAACAACCCAATAATCCATGACCCATTCATTTTCTTTCAGGGAAACAACTGCATATATGTGTCCTGGTTGTACAAGATATGAGATATGGTCGTAGTCTATCGAAATTGCTGATTGAACCTCCTCTAAGTGGGTTGTTTCAACGACTACATGTGGGTCTACTACAAGTGACATAGGATCCAAATCATCAACCCAATCTATGCATTCGCATTCATTCGAATTCATATTCTACATGGTATCTACAACAACATGTGTTTCGATTAATGCATACATGAATGTACCATGGTTTACATTTCTCAAACGACATTTGGCCCATGCCCAATGTTAATGGATCTCGAATTCTGGATATGACCTTGTGTTGTATCAAGATTAAAGTATTGTGTTGTATCAAGATTAAAATATTGTGTTGTATCAAGACTATGGACCTCCATTTGTTGAGGCAGTTATACTATGTGATAGATTTCTAGTCATAGTCACTGAGAGCTATAAGTCTCCTTTAGGGATTAGCTATTCCTAGAGTGAATTGTTTTAGCATATGACTATATGTCCTCGGTAATATATATGACCATCAGTATGTATGTAATAATTATTTTGAGTATGATATGATAATATGGATAAATAATACACATATGGACATGCATTAATTATTTAATGATAATGAGAAAAATCATAGAGAAAGAGAATTCGAATTTCCCATGCAAATTTCTGATTGAACTAAAGTTATAAGGTTTCAATAAAATATAAATTCCTGATTCAAAGCATCAATTGATCTATTAATGAACATAATAATTTAAGTAAATAAAAAATTAATGTTCATAAATAATCATGCATTAGTTAACTAAATAGATCCATGCAAAATTTAATAATAGAAATTGTACATGGATGGAACTAAGAGTGAAGCACTAATGATACTTAAGATAGCATGTTAACTAAGTGATCGACAATT
>LPNX011014711.1:0-44305 GCA_001517045.1 Pseudotsuga menziesii
TCGAGCCTACACCTTAATTAGTGTATAATAACTCAAGTGCCCCAAAACTATGGGGACTTACCTAATGACTTGATATGACTTATTTACATTATTAATCCTCTCTATCGGAACATCGGGGTAAGACAATATGACTCAAATACATAATAGAAACATCCCGGAATAAACATCGGGTTACAATACATAAGATACATAGAAGAATACATTCCGAAGTTACATATACATCAACACTTCTTGTAACAGTATTGATCATCTATTCACAAAATGTTTTATCATCTAAAATTTATGTGTTGTATATTATACACTAATGTTATTACATTGTTTGTAATTATAAAGACAATGCCCCCTAAATGTTGACCGACAGAGAGCTATTTGCCACATAATTATAGTAGAAATACTAATTGATAAGGTGATAAACATGGATATCATAATATTGAAGATGAAGTTCTTAATGATCCTATGGAGGAAGATGACGTTATTGATACAAATGACAAAGATGAGATAAATAGATTGATCTAAGACACATTTGCTCCATTGGATGATCACAACCTCCATGATATTCATGATGTTCCTCTACTCTAGAAGTCCCAAGAACCTCTTTATGAAGGCTCAACAAAAAATATTCTATCTACTATATTGTTGTCGGTGAACTTGAAAGTTTTAATTTTGTTTTCAAACACTTGTGTTAGCACTCAGAATGTACCCAGGCTGTGAAAGGTAAATCCCTAGGTAACATCAGAACCACTTTAGACTGTATTTATGACCTAATACAATCAGAGAGGGATCTCTCACTATTTACAAAGTTGTCATACTCAAGATATTCAATCAAAGACAGTCAGAAGGTTAGATTTTTGGTAGAACCAGTTTGTTTCTATAAAATTTGGTGGGACAATCATGGAGGATACCATTGGGCAATGGAGTCAACAATCAGGTCTTAAATAGGTTGCAGGAGGTAGGAAGTCTGAATATTTATGGACAAAGGCAAGGTAGCCACCCTTTCCTCAATCTGGAGGTATTAGCAGGTTGATTAGGAGACAGAAGGAGACAACCCATCAAACAGAGCACCTAACCATGATGAATTTTGCAAGAATTTAGAAGAAAATGTTTTGAAAATGCTTGAACAATGAACCTAGAGAATGAAAAATGAATTATGGACCATACACACTAATGCTCAAGCATGAAAGCAAATACAAAATGGAGTGGGAAACAAGATAGAAAGTCACATAAAGAAATTACTTATTGAAGAAAAATATGGCAAAGGAATCTATGCCATGAGAGGTTTAACATTCCTCCTTTGCAATTTTATTCATCCACTGAAAACTTGAAACCCATTACAATAGAGAGCCTCTCCGCTCTTGAAAAACCCCAACCCCTTCTCCCCTCTATGGGGAGCCTATTTATAATGTCTCAGACCCCGAGGCTAATCCTCAAAATAGGATCTGAAATTGTTTACAGTCATAATCAAAATTAACAACTAGAGCATGGTACTTCCTCCATTGTTTACATATATTTAAACAGACTTCATGGAGCTGATGCGCATGCTCAGTCTGGATGGAAGCACGGCGTTTCTGTTTCTGAGATCGCGGGTCATGAAAGCAACGTCTCAGGATGCTTCTGGTGGTTCATTTCTGACTGGGAACGACCATTTGTTTATTTGTCGAGTCAACAATGTGTCCTTCCCTTTGTGTTCGTTCTGTTCTCAAATACACCTTTCTGCATGGTTTCAGAGATGGAAAAGGAGTTTATATCATTTCCACACTCAGTCTTCTTCACAGCTCCCCCCTCTCTGGGTAACACTGTTGTATGGGGGGATTTGAAGAAGGGCTGCATTGCTTCTATCAGGAACAAGCCTCTCCATTGGCTTGTAATTCTTGTACTCCTCACCTCCCCTGAGGTGGGATCTCCTACGGGAAATACGGTGGGGTGTGTCTTCGACCTCCTCACCACCTCAGATAAAGTTGGCAAGTGGATTTCAGAAAGGCGATGATGAAGACTTTGGACGCCCACCCTTCCAGTACGAGCATTCGCTCCTACTGGTCGCTACTCAACATGGTCACCATGTACCAAGACTTTGGAGGCAATGATTGCATATGGGATTTCTAGGGGGACACCCATGGGATATAAAAACCTAGGCACCATGCAGTTGGAGGTATGGCTATCAGAAAACTGGTGAATCTCTTGAAGTGCTTTACCTTTGTTCCCCAATGGCTGGTGTTTTCCTGGTGTAAACACCTAGGATGATATAGAAATGTAAAGGGATGTTCACCAACCATAAACACTCCCTAACAGATGAGCTTCTCAAACCAAATAGCCATTTCAATTTTCTAGAAAACTCAAGCCCTTATGTAAATTAACACTTCGAGTTTTTTCCTCAGTGTTCACTCATCTCCTGATCTTCAACGGCTCTGGAGGGTGGCATTTATATAGAATGATGAATATGGAAACAAAGATGATTGGTCAACATTATTGCACACTCCTTAGCTGGTCATCATAATGGTTACACGAGTGGAGACATGGATGGGGATCTCCATTTGCTGTTGAGAATCCGGTCATGCCACCTCCAATGACGTTGCATTGCCATCCATATGGATCATGATATTTGGACTTGAAATTCTTTTCCCTTTCACTTACGCTGGCGGTGGTATTCATAACAGTTTTGGCTAGCCGCATCACTTCGCTTCATGTAAGGGCTAGATTCGTTGCTTCAAAAATCCAGGCTTCATGATCTCCCATTGTTTCTTACGTAAGCTGCGTGACGGATCTCTAGAGACGGGAGGGATGGTGATGCCATGGACATCATTTTAACCTAAGGCATGTCACAAATGGTGTCGAGGGATATGATTATTAGTCAGATCGTACGTGAGGATATCCTTTTTGTACCCGACCTGTCCAGGATACGACTTTTATTAGGTTGAAAATATTCTATACCATCAATCTGAACCCATCCTGTATCCATCGTACACGTGTACATGGTCTCCCATATTTTCCATTTTCAGAAATAATCAGGGGTTCGAGAATGCCTACCTTGTCCATTCGTGCAGCGTTTCGATCCTGTCCATGCTGGCGCTTCATACATTCAGTCGGGTTATTGTCAGCTCCGCAGCTCAGAAAGAAAAAACCTTTTCTGCTCCACATGGATCCTTTCCTTTGCAAATTAAGCATTTGGTACGCAACATATTCACCCCAGAATTCAACACTAACCACCTGCACAACTTGATTCGGGAGAATCAACATTGACCATTGATCAGTAAAATGCCTTCATCAGGACCATTCAATTATGAAGACCTTAACACTTCGTCGATCTTCCCTCATTCAATTGATCGGGCACCTTTACATTGCGAAATTTACCATGTCCTTCAATCAAACTCGATCTCGTGTCGAGACCGTTGATCTATGCATCCCCTACCACTTTTCATGATTTGAAATCTCAACTTTACCCGCGCTAGTTCAGATGGCGGAATTTACTATGACAGGAGATCTATCTCCACCTTTACCTTAGTCGTCCGATCCTTTCTCCATTTAACACATTTCGTGATTTGGAAAAGTTTCTCCCTCTGCACATGTTTATCAAGCAGAACTATTTAGGGCCATCAATATGGCTTTGCGTCTTTCTTGACCCTCCAACACTTCTCCCCTTTAACCAACTTCACAAATCTAAAGACCAAATATTACCTCGCATCTCCAATTGGCGGAATGTCTTCCCATCGTTGATCTTCATCACCTTGCATCTGGACCATTGAAGCTTGACACATTTTATCCCTATTCCTCCGATGCATGTTTCAATATATAGAATGATCTATCCCCATAGATTGGAATCCACTCTCTATCCGACGGCTCCTGATGACAAAACTTGCTAACCCTATAACCTGAAAGGCGCTCCCGCAAAATTCCTCAAATAAGATCATTTTCAAACCTTTCAAGTCTATAATTCAAAAATTTAAACATAGTGCTAACAACTGGCTCCATTAGGGATGTTATCCTCCCAACGAGGTAGAAAGCACCCCATAGACTAGGTGCCTGGTTCATTGGGCTGATTTGAGTCTTTCTCTGGAACCCTCAATTTTTCCTGAGCTGAAACACAAATTGAACCACTCTGTAAGCAAATTCTTGTCATTCTGTAAACTGTCACCTAGCCATACTCTGAAAACTAAAAATCACTGTGACTGCAGACTTTAACCTATAACTGGACAATGCTTGAAACTGAAACTAAACCAAAAATGAAATGCTCGCCATGTTGAGCTTATTCATGTCTACCTATCTTACTTAACTGAGCACAAATTCCCAATCAAGTAAACTTTGACTTCCAATGAAGCCAATCAAGCAGTTTATCCAATAATTATATTTCTTCTTCATGCTTGATTAAAAACAAAGATGACAGACTTAATGGAAGAAGGTTATAACAAATAAATTGATCTTTACAGTAGAGATATAACCAACCATTACCATCACCCAACCTATCCATGTATTTTGCCACTAGATCATAGAAAACATGTTAACTCTCAACACACTTTGTCCTTTGCTTACCATAGGAAAGTTGTCCAAAATGTAACTCCACTAGCATACTGTCAAACTGATCTTAAAAATAACCTTGAAAGGAACTATCATGACCAATTTCAAATGAAGTACCCATAATTTCATTCAAAATTTCTGAATTTAAAACTTCACCTTCCTTATATGGTTCAACAGAAATATCATCCTTTTCTCCAACAGAATCAAGCAAACACAATCCTTCTTTATGGGATGAAATTTCTGAATGTGAAAGGTTAAAAGAATCATTTATTTGGGAACCTTTACCTCTTCCTTTTCGGTCCAATGTCTCATTGCAAACCATCGATTTCTCCATTAACTGAGATTGAATGCATGATTGTTCATCCTCATCATCCTCTGTTTCAAACAAGTTCATGAAATATACCATATCCTCAGCTTTCTATTTCTATTTAGAGGCTTTAATTCTCTGTCTTATCAGTTCAAATGAAGAATAACACAAAGGTAAACTGTCACCTTCAACACACTCATTGCCCCCTATTTTTTCAGCCTTCTGACTATGGATTACAGCCAGCTTTTCTTCACTAACAAACCTCGACTTTATAGTTGGCTTTCTAGGTATAACATCTAGGCATTCATCCTCATATTCATCATATATGGGCATTCCGAAATCCTTTTTAAAATCACCACTAACAGAATTTGTAACAGGCTGATTGCAATCTTCAACAAACATATTAGTAGAGCCATCTTCTTTTTCATCATTGGGTTGATCGTTTCTCTGTTTACTAAGAGAGGGTTTGAGATGCACAAAGAATGTCTCTTTTTGTTTATGTTGCTCAACCAAGTCTAATTTCTTTTCCATTTTATTATTATTGTCTTGGTATGAAAATATTTTAGACATCCTAAGATTATCTTCAACCTCCAAACAATCAATAAACGTGTGCTGCAATGTGACTGACTTTCTCTCCAAAAGAAGCAATAAAATTTCAGGATGAAAGGCAGTTGCATAATGAAGCTTAGCAGCATTTTCAAGAGGTTGGATTCCCTTTGGAATGTTATAGTAAAATCTTGCAAATCTCTCGTTAAAACTAGACATGGTTTCACCCTCTTGTGTCTTCAAGGAATAGAACTCTAAAAGTATTTGGTCCAAAGACCTTCTCTTACCCCAAAATTTCAAAAATATGTCAGAAAAATCTTCCCATGTGCTGATGGATTCAGGATACAAGTGCTTGAACCATTCCTTAGCATCTCCTTGCAAAGATTGGGAAAAATCCCTCATGCAGACATCAACATGTTCTATTTCAAAAAGGTTAAGGAAATCCTCAAAGGCTTGTACATGCTTTTCAACTGTAAGGTTCTTGGATTCTCCATCAAAATTAGGAAGGTATTTGTAGTGCTTTGTAGGGAAATCATGAAGAATAAGAGGTAAGTGAAGCAATCTGTATCAGTTTGGGCTATTGGAAGAAACACGGCTATGTGGAATGGAAGTATTGTCAACTGTGGTTTCCTGAGGCTCACAAGGGTGGCATTTAATGTCATGTGGTTCGAATGAAATATCTCGATCAAAATCAAACGTACAGGGTGATGGAATACTTTCAGTTCGTAAATAAGGATATATAGGAGTAAACTTATGGTTTTGTTTTGAGTGCAACGGATAATGAAAAACTGTTTTGACAAGCTTAGGAAAAGATAGTAAAAGATTTACAAAAAAGGAGAAGATATCTTAGAGAATACTGAAACTTGAGTACCTTATCCCTTTATCATGCATTTCTATATTTTTATAATGAGCTCATTTCCCCATTAGAGCATGTCGGTTCTCTTCGAAAACTTGATCTCGAGGTCATGTCACCAGTGGAGTCACTGCAAGCTAGATTCTCTAAGAATGGAGTCGCCAGGTGAAAGAAGCACAACCTTCTTGATGTCTGACTGCTGTTCACCATCAACAATCAAATCTAAAACTATGTCGTTCATACCCAGGGAATATTTGAAGCTTCATCCCCAACAATGACGCCAGTTTGTTAGCACTCAGAATGTACCCAGGCTGTGAAAGGTAAATCCTGAGGTAACATCAGAACCACTTTAGACTATATTTCTGACCTAATACATTTAGAGAGGGATCTCTCACTATTTACAAAGTTTTCATACTCAAGATATTCAATCAAAGACAGTCAAAAGGTCAGATTTCTGATAGAAATAGTTTGTTTCTATAAAATTTGGTGGGACAATCATGGAGGAGATCATTGGGAAATGGAGTCAACAAGCAGGTCTGAAGTAGGTTGCAGGAGGTAGGAAGTCTGAATATTTATGGCTAGAGGCAAGGTAGCCACCCTTTCCTCAATTTGGAGGTATTAGCAGGTTGATTAGCAGAGAGAAGGAGACAACCCATCAAACAGAGCACCTAATCAGGATGAATTCTGCAAGACTTTAGAAGAAAATGTTTTGAAAATGCTTGAACAATGAACCTAGAGAATGCAAGAGGAATTATTGCCCATATACACTAATGCTCAAGCATGAAAGAAAATAAAAAATGGAGTGGGAAACAGGATAAACAGTCACATAAAGAAATTACTTATTGAAGAAAAATATGGCATAGGAATCTCTTCCATGAGAGGTTTAACATTCCTCCTCTACAATTTTATTCATCCACTGAAAAATTGAAACCCATTACAATAGAGAGCCTCTTCTCTCTTGAAAAACCCAAAACCCTTTTCCCCTATGTGGGGATCCTATTTATAATGTCTCATACCCTGAGGCTAATCCTCAAAATAGGCTCTAAAACTGTTTATGGTCATAATCAAAACTAACAACTAGAGTGTGGCACTTCCACCACGGTTTACATATATTTAAACATACTTCATGGAGTTGATGCGTGTTCTCGGTTTGGATGGTAGCACGAAATTTTTTCGTTTCTGAGCTTGCGGATCGTGAAAGAGACGTCTCAGGATGCATCTGGTCATTCATTTCTAACTAGGCACGACCATTTGTCTGTCTGTCAAGTCGACCACATGTCCTTCCCTTTGTGTTCGTTTTGTGCTCAAAGGCACCTTTCTGCATGGTTTCAGAGCTGGAAAATGAGTTTATATCCTTTCCACACTCAGCCTTCTTCATATCTCCCCCCTCTCTGGGTAACATTGTTGTATGAAGGGATTTGAAGAAGGGTCACATTTCTTTTGTCAGGAACAAGCCTCTGCATTGGCTTGTCATTCTTGTACTCCTCACCTCCCCCAAGGTGGGCTCTCCTATAGGAAATACGGTGGGGTGCGCCTTCGACCTCCTCACCACCTCAGATAAAGTTTGCAAGTGGATTTTACAAAGGTGGTGATGAAGACTTTGGACACCCACCCTTCCATTACAAGCATTCGCTCCTACTGGTCGTTGCTCAACATGGTCACCACGTACCAAGGATTTGGATGCAGTGATTTCATCCGGGGGTTCTGGGGGGACACCCATGGGATATAAAAACCCAAGCACCATGCAACTGGAGGTATGGTTATTAGAAAACTGATGAATCTCTCAAAGTGATTTACATATGTTCCCCGATGGATGGTGTTTTCCTGGTGTAAACACCTAGGACGATACAAAAACGTCAAGGAAAATTCTCCAACCATCAACACTCCCTAACAGACGAGCTTCTCAAACCAAACAACCATTTCAATTTTCCAGAAAAATCAATCCCTTATGCAAATTAACGCTTCGAATTTTCTCCTCAGCGTTCACTCATCTCCTGCTCTTCAGCGACTCTAAAGGGTGGATTTTATATAGGATGATGAAGATGGAAACGGAGATGACTGGTCAACATTATCGCACACTCCTTAGTTGGTCATCATAATGGTTACACAAGTGGACATGTGGATGGGGATCTCCATTTGCTGCTGAGAATACAGTCATGCCAACTCCTATGACATTGCGTTGCCATCCATATGGATCACGACATTTAGAATTGACATTCTTTTCCCTTTCACTTATGCTGACGGTGGTATTCATAACAGTTTTGGCTAGCCGCATCCCTTTCCTTCACGTAAGGGCCAAATTCGCCGCTTCAAAAATCCAGGCTTCATGAACTCGTGTTGTTTCTTACGTAAGCTGCAAGACGAATCTCTGGAGTCGGGAGGGCTGGTGATGCTGTGGACATAATTTTCACCTAAGGCATGTCACAAATGGCATCGAGGGATATGATTATTGGTCAGATCGTATGTGAGGATATCCTTTATGTACCTGACCTAACCAGGATATGACCTTTATTAGGTTGAAAAGATTCTAGACCATCGATCTGAACCCATCCTGTATCCATTGTACACGTGTACATGGCCTCCCCTCTTTTCCATTTTCAGAAATACTCAGGGGTTCGAGAATTCCTACCTTTTCCATTCGCGTAGCATTTCAATCCTATCCATGCTGGCGCTTCATACATTTAGTCGGGTTATTGTCAGCTCCGCAGCTCAGAAGGAACAAACCTTTTCCGCTCCATGTGGATACTTTCCTTTGAAAATTGAGAATTTGGTATGCAGCACATTCACCCCAGAATCCAACACTAACCACCTGCACAAATTGATTCAGGAGAATCAACATCGACCGTTGATCAGTAAACTGCCTTCATCGGGACCATTCAATTTTGAAGACCTTAAAAATTCATCAATCTTCCCTCATTCAATCGATCGGGAACCTTTACATTGCAGAATTTACCATGTCCGTTGATCAACCCCGACCTCGTGTCGAGACCATTGATCTATGTATCCCCTACCACTTTTTGTGATTCAAAATCTCAACTTTACCTATGCTAGTTCAGATCATGGAATTGACTACGACCGTAGAACTATCTTTTCCTTTACCTTAGTCGTCCGATCCTTTCTCCCTTTAACACATTCCACGATTTGGAAAAGTTTCTCCCTCTGCGCATTTTTATCGAGCGGAATTCTTTAGGGCCATCGATATGGCTTTGCATATTTCTTGACCCTCCAACACTTCTCCCCTTTAACCGACTTCGCAAATCTAAATACCAAATATTACCTCGCATCTCCGATTGGCGGAATGTCTTTCCATCGTTGATCTTCATCACCTTGCATCTGGACCGTTGAATCTCGACACATTTTATCCCTATTCTGCCGCTGCATGTTTCAATCTATAGAATTATCTATTCCCGTAGATCAGAATCCACTCTCTATCCGATGACTCCTGATAAAAAAACTTGCTAACCAGATAACCTGAAAGGCGCTCCCGCAAAATTCCTCAAATAAGATCATTTTCAAACCTTTCAAGTCTATAATTCAAAAATTTAAACATAGTGCTAACAAATTGTTTCACACATATCCTAAGGTATGTAATGTATTAATTGCATCTTCACATGGCATATTGAAAAGTTCACTATTTTCCTCTATTTTTAGTGTTAATTAATTCATAAATTAGGGATAAGCAATATTTATGATTTATATTGTTTACATTTCATTTTTTTCAATGTTGCTGTCGGTTGGGTGAATTTCTATTTCCACCATCAAATAATTTACCACACACATGTCGAAAGGTATTCTTGATTATGAAAGAAATTGGAATGGACTATCAAGCTATTGATGCATGTCCTAATGATCATATTATATATTATGGACAATATGCATAAGAAAAAAAATGCCCACAATGTGAAATTAGTAGATATAGAAATGATCAAGTAAGAAAAAATGTGCCTCGAAAATTTCTTCATTATGTTCCCATAATTCCACGTTTCCAACGACCATTCAGGTGCCAAAGTATAGCACATTTTATGGATTACCACGCAAAGAATAGAAGTGAAGATGGTGTTCTTCGCATGCCTGCAGATGGTTCTTCATTGAAGAACATAGAAGAAAAATGGCCAATTTTTAAAGATGAACCTCGTAATGTTAGACTTTCATTGGAAACTGATGGTTTCAATCCATTTGGAGAGCTTCGTTCTACTTACTCAGTGTGTCATGTTTTCATCATAAACAATAACCTTCCTCCTTGGATGTCGATAAAGAGAGAGCACAGAATGTTGGCAATGATTATTCCAGGTATTTTTTTGAAAGTAATTATATTATTTTATTTCTTTGTTTCATTGCTGCATGAGAACACGTTTTATATATTGGAAAACATAACTGAATAACATCGTATATAGTTGAATAAATTAGGTAAGTACCAAGTTAAAGATATGGATGTATATATTGAGTCTCTTATCGATGAGCTATTGAAGTTATGGGCTGGAATCACTATGTATGACATCTCTAGACCAATAGGGAAAAACCAATTCTAGTTCCATGGAATACTTGCATGGACAATTCGTGACGCTCCTAGGTTAACACATTTTTGTGGTATGCAAACTTTTGTTGCACTTTAAATTAATATGTTTCTAAGGTAAATATCATGCATTTTTATTTAAATTAATAATCTTTTGATGTTGATAACATTAATACATATATCTTGCAGGTCTTCAAACAAATGGAAAATTTGCATGTCCAGTCTGTGGTCCTAGGATAAAATATCGTCATTCAAGAATTCTAAGAAAGGAGGTGTTTGATGAGTATAGGCACTTCCTCCCTAAGAACCATAGGTATCAAACTAACGAGAAAACAAAATTCAATGGTAAAGAAGAGGATGGGAAGAAACCACGAAGAATGACACCTTACCTAGGGAAGTTGGAATATAATAGACATCGTCATGGTATGTAAGTTGTATATGTAGCATATACATATGTAATATTATGAATTTTATATTTTTATTGAATTTTCTCTACCATGGGTGTCATGAATTATTGTTAATGTGGTTTTGTTTATGTTTAATATTGATTGTCATGAAGGCATGAATGGGATTCCACGAGGAATGAAGAGTTATCCCATACCATTCAATAGGTTTCCTTACTACGAGAACCTAAAAATATCTCATTTGTTCGATACAATGCATATTAGGAAGAATGTAACATAAATGATATGGAGAATCTTAGCTGGAAGGACTAAGATAAAATTGGAAAAATTTGTAGTGACATTGCAGAAGCCAATCACACATTGCAAAGTGTTAATTAATTCCAATTTTAGAGAGGAGTACCAAAATATAATTAGTCTTCAATGGTTATTGACAAAGCAACAAAGCAATGATATAAAAGAGGTTATTTAGAAAATAAGGTTTCCGACTGGGTTTTCATCAAACATACAAAATATATTAACAAAAAATGGTGATTTTGGTGGTGTTAAATCTCATGACTTGCATACATTCATTAAGGTAATTATTTACCTATATACTTTCCATTTAGTACATATTTTTAGTAATTGTGGTCTCTTATTTGGAATTTAAATAAATAATGATCATTTTCTTTTTGTTACAGTATGTTCTACCTCTATCTCTCCTAGATAGCTTTGACGACAACATAAAACAAGTTATATATGATCTTGGTAAATACATGAGGTAAGTAACAATTTATATGCATGAAAATGTTTGTTCACTTTGTTACATATCTTATTGACATATTGAGTTTTACATATTGGAACTTCATTATATATGCCTCAATCTTGCTGATCATTGTTATTTTCTTGCATCATTTGTAGGTGGATTTCATCTAAATAAATCCATAAAGAAGATATTAGGTTTTGGAAGAGATAAATTCCTCATTTAATGTGTGAAATGCAGAAGTATTTACCTCCAGGATTTTTCAATGCACAAGAACACTATCTCATACACCAAGTTGAGGAGATTGAATTGTGTGGACCTGTACACACAAGATCAATGTGGATGGTGGAAAGGAATTTGAAGACATTGAAGGCTTTTGTTAGACAAAGAGAATGTACTGAGGGTTATATTGTGTAGGTCTATATGGTATATTAATCCATGGTGTACATTGGTCAGTATCTTCCAAAATTAGCAAAAAATGTCAATCTTCCTCGCATTTGGCATGTCAACTCCATCAACATATTTGAAGGGGAGGTCCTGTTGGGGAAAGGTAGAATAAGGAAAGTGAAAGGTAATTAGATGGTGTATATTTAATTTATTGTAAAGTTAATTTTTCAATTTCATATATATCTTACTCATGTAATTTTTATTATTCCTTAATTATTGTAAGGTAAACTTAATTTCCTTTAATGATAGCAAATTTACAATTCTTAATTGCTATTTTTTTGTATAGTTGGTCGAGTGTGCGATGAAGTACATTTTTACATTGCAAACAATCTTGATTGGATGGAAGAATGGATAGCACGATGTATATAATTCTATGGTACCTTATCATGGTAAGGGGTGAGTAAATTGATTAAAACAGTGCATCGTCATCAAGAAGAATATCCCGATGAACTTACACAAAGGGAAATTGATTTAGCATGTGGTTTAAAAGATAAAAAGGTAATTATTTTTTATAACTTGGTCATTTTTTTCGTTGTTTCCCATTATATAAATTTATTTCTTTTGTTTATTTCTTCTTATATATTTATTTACCGAGTCGGGCAAGATGGAGTTGGTACACCACAATGCTATGTGGTATAATGGTCGTAAATTTCACATCAAAAAGTTGGATGACAAGAAGAAAACATTTGATTGTGGGATAACTGCAGTTTTTCAAGTCACTAATGTTTCCTCTAGAAGTGACAAGCATCTTGAAGTATCTAAAAATAGGTACTATGGTTATTTGGAAGATATAATTGAGTGTGACTTTAATTCATTTAAAATAGTTCTGTTTGAGTTCAAATGGTACATGTTACGAATGAATGAACGTGATCTTAAAAGAAATGTTATTGAGCATGCCAATGGATTTTCCATGGTTAATACAAGGGCACTTGAACCAGGTATAGAGCCTTATGTTCTTCCAAGTCAATGTGAGTAGAAAGATCGGTCAAGTATAATCTAGTAGAGGAAGAAGACAACGCCAAAGAAGAAGGTGATGCATATCAAGAGCAATTGGTTGCCACATATGTGTCATATGAAGAATCCAATCAAGAAGTTGATCATCCGAATGACGTAGTAGATTATTTTGAACTCGGTGATGATATTGATGATGAATATATAACCGAAAATGACTTTGATGATGATGCTGATATGAGCGATCCTTTCAACAATAGCGATTTTGGACTAGATGATGATATAGATGAAGAAGTTGACGATGAATAGTAGAAATCATCATCATCATGTTCATACTCATTATAATAATAGAAACCATCATCATCATGCCATCCTCATTAGACTATTCACAACTATCGTCATCTTCATCTTTATGATCATCAATGGTATCATAATCATCATCATCACCACCACCACCATCATCATATTCACCTTTAATATCATCAATGGTATCATCATCATCATCGTTGTCTTCATCATCGTCATTATCGACATCCTAATCAACCTCAGCCTCATCACCGTCAATGTTATAATCATCATCGCCGCCAATGTTATCATCATCATCATCATCACCACCACCATCATCTTCATCTTTAAGATCATCAATGGTATCATCCTCATCATCATCATCATCATCAACATCATCTTCATCATCGTCATCATCAAAATCCTAATCAACCTCATCCTCATCCTCAGCCTCATCATCGTCAATATTATAATCATCATCGTCATCAATGTTATCATAATCATCATAATCATCATCATGTTCATCTCCATAATAATCATCATGTTCATACTCATTAGAATAATTGCAATCATCATCATCTTCATATTTATGATCATCAATGGTATCATAATCATCACCATCATCATCATCATCATCATCTTCATATTTAAGATCATCAATGGTATCATCATCATCATAATCATCTTCATCATCATCATCATCGACATCCTAATCAACCTAATCCTCATCCTTAGCCTCATCACCGTCAATGTTATAATCATCATCATCATCAATGGTATCATAATCATCATCATCATAACCATCATAATCACCATCATCATATTCATCTTTAAAATCATCAATGGTATCATCATCATCATCATTATCTTCATCATTGTCATCATCAACAACCTAATCAACCTCATCCTCATCCTCAACCTCATCATCGTCAATTTTATAATCATCATCGTCATCAATGTTATCATCATCATCATCATGTTCATCTTTATAATCATTATCATGTTCATACTCATTAGAATAATCGCAACCATCATCATCTTCATCTTTATGATCATCAATGGTATCATAATCATCATCATCATCATCTTCATCGTTGTCATCATCGACATCCTAATCAACCTCATCCTCATCCTCATCCTCATCATTGTCAATGTTATAATCATCATCGCCATCAATGTTATCATCATAATCATCATCATCATCATTATCAATGTGTTGAGGCCTGGAAAATCCCTGGTAACAACAGTAGGGATTCTCCCCAATAAACGTTCCCAATTATCTCGTTATTGTTTAATATGGGGAATCTGTCTGGTTTACGGTCCGGCTACCGTAGGTCAAGTAACGGTTTAATATTTCTTTATTGGTTATGGCTTGGTCCACCGTTTTAAGTGTATTTTTTATTTTATTATATATATGATATGCAAGTGCCTAATTTAAGAGCAATTGATAGAGACAACAAAGAGTTCACAATGTGATGCGTAGGTTCTTACCTCTCATCTTATTACCTCTTTTGCTTCTAAACCATAAACAAATAACAACTATGCTAAGCTAACTAGTTCTATCTAACCTATTCCCAGGGAGCAAGATTATGTTTAATGATGAGTAATGTATTGTAAAACATGCATAAAGAATATTACAGATAGTTGTTCATAATTCAGAATACATGAATACATGTAGAAATATAAACAAAGCGATAGCTCATTGTTAGTTGAAACATTCAGTACTCAATATACTGCACAAGTTTCATAGAAATAACATAAAATCATTCATAACATGGAAGTAATTCATAAGTCAGAATGATCTCACAGTTCGTATAATAAGCTAAAACATAAATAATTCAACATTCAACCAATCTAAAACATGCATTTGAAACTTCACAACCCCTTCTCAAGCAGTGAATATGGCCTTCTTTATTATAAAAGGAAGTAGTTCTTCTTACAATAAACTTCACAAAAATATAGCATGGAAAAGTCCTTTCCTCCATCGACTTGATCTATATTTATATAATTTGAAATGTCTTTTGGCCTTCCTGCCATTTGGGATTCCTTTACAAATTAGTTACAAAAAATGACTTTGTCTCCTAGTGAGTTATCTAATTTAGGAAAAATATAACTATTTCAAAACATGTGTCAATAAAACAAACATTCTAAGTGGGCCCAGCCACCCCATTAATAAACTGCTTCCATGTATTGGCATCTGTCACTATTATCTCAAACTCTAATGGCTTTAGAAATCTAATAGTGACCTCATGCTTGGAAAATTGAGCTTTTATATTAGCCATCCTAGATGGAATTAATCGAAGTTGATCTTCTAATAGATGGTTTCTTACTACTACCTGGGCTATTACATTCTTAAGCACTCTCTCATCTAAACTTTTAATTAGCTGAATTCCAAATTCATCCTCTTGCCATCTGGCCTGCAGTTGTTTCAAGTATTCTTCATGCTCTGGTAAATCATCTAACCTCTTCTTGGCATATGTTTGGAAGCAGTTGTAAGTTGTAAGCACCTTTCTACAGAAATCTGTGAAAACACCTTTAGTCCTCTGGGATGCCCTTATCAGTTCCTCAGTAGTTTTATTTCCAAATTCTATCAGCTCATATTCCAGCTTCACTCTCTCAAAGTATTTGATCGGTGCATTTGTTGGAGGTTCCTTGGTTGTTCCAACCAAGTCAAATGCCCTTGAAGGATTTCCAGGACATCCTGGGTCTTGTCTTTAAAATGGGAAGCTATACCTAAAATCTCTTCCAACCTAGCTTCCACTTGACAGACCTTCAACATCTCATCTGCTATCTGGAGCTACATCTGGTAAATTTTATTTCTGAGCATGAGGGCATGCTTTGTCAATGGCTCTATATTCGTTCTTTGCTCATTAACCACCTTTAACAAAACCTCCAATGAAGCCTTTTGTGCCTCCAATGCTGCTACTTGGGTTTCATACTATTTTTCTTTCTGCTCAGCAGTAGTCTTCTGTGGTTCTAATTCTGCAACCTTGTTTTCCAAATTTTCTTTCTCCTTACTTAACTCTTCATTGGATGATTTCAAAATATCCCGTTCTTCTTCTAAAATTTGGTGTCCCTATTGGAGCCTCTCAAAATATGATAAGGTAGCTTCATATTTTATTTTGGATTCTCCACCTACCTTTTCTTCTTTCCTCAAAACTTCCTTCATTTCGACCATCTTCCCCTTGTACTGCTCAATCTTTTCTGAGCATTGGCATAGGCATTTGCAATGCCCATAGAAGCTACTTACTTTGGGTGTGATTCTACATTACTCATGACCGTCCTCTTTGTCACTATGGTCACTAGTGGCTAAGTCCCTACCTTAAAGGTTTTCTTTGTCCTCCACGTAATGGATTTTGTTTTAGGATCAAAACAAATATCCTCCAAGCATGCCACATCATATTGTTTAGATGGGGTAAATAGTATTAGCTCCATTTCAGCTATGGGGACATGACCCCCAATAAGGATGCTGTTGGATGTGGCTGGAGGGTTCTCTATATTATCCCGAACAGGTCTTTGCTCCTGACCTCCACCAGCTACAACGTCTTCATTTTCTTGATTTTTCCCCTCCATGGGCTCTTCTGTATCTTGTATTCCTAGCTCATGGTTTGCAGCTTCTTGAGCAATAGATTTTTCTAACTCTGAAATTTTATCCAAGATAGCTTCTGCATTCTTTTACTTTTTTGCTTCTGCTTTATATTTCTGTGCTTCCTTTTCCAACAACTTCTTTGCTCCAGCTGCAATCCTGCGAGCACTTTATTCTTGGGCCTTCCTTGCAGCTTCTCCTTTTCCTTCAATTGGTTTTGGTTTGTTGCTACTACTTCCCTTAACCCCATATGCCTTTCCCTTCAACTGCTTGCTCACAACTGCCATGCTGTAGACATTTTGAAGCGATTAATTATTCGCTCACACAATGAATTCACCAAAAGACTTGGTAAATCAGATAAGCCATAGGGAAAATATATATTGATAATTAAATAGATAATAGATGATAGGGTATTACAACGTAGATCGCCTTTTAATATGGCTTGAGCATTTATAATGAAGGGTTATGTCCCTTCACATTAATAGCTAACTACTATTTAGAAATTATTATTTTATTTAATTATTATCCTATTTATGTTCATTACATTGCCACTCTCTTAGAAAGGCTTTGTCCTCAAAGCCTTCATAATGTTTCTGCCTCATTTTTTTTCGTGTTGTAGCTCACGAAAAATGTCAATACGAACTACTAGGAGTGGAGCATAACTTTCGATATGTAGACGAATCAATCCATCCCAAATTGATTTGGTGTGGACTGTTGGCATTCCATATTGATCTATCGTTAGGAGCTTTGGTCACATTGGTACTATTAGCTTTCGATAGTTCCCACTTTTTAGGATATCAGTTTTATGGTTGGGGTGTCGATAAGGAATTTTTACAATGAAATTTCCTTTTACGAGTGTCGTATTTTGAGAATTGATATGAGCTGGAAGTTGTATTTCCGTCCTTTGATGTTTTAAGGTTTCATTCGGTATCTTTTCCAACTTGTTTTCTAACTGCATGTTATCATTTTGAAACTTCTTAATCACTTCTACATGTGATTTTTTGTCATCTTCAGACTTCTTAACTTGTTCCTTAAGATATTCATTATGCCTTTTGATGCAACAATTTTCTTCCTGCTTCTCTAGAAGTTTTCCTTCAATGTCTTCCGTAGATGGTTCTATCTTCCGACTACTTTTCAACTTCTTAATTTTTGTGACTAGTGTCTTGTGATGATTTTTTAATTTGAAAATTTCTTCAGAATTGTTGGATAGTGCTTTATTACTCTTAACAATCTCCAACTTGTGTGTATTTTTAGAGTCGTCATTTTGTTGTTGAAGAACTTTTATCTGTTGTTGATACTGGTCGACCGCTGATTCTCGATCTTCTAATTTTTGTCGTATGTGCGTCAGTTCTTCATATTTGTCGTTAACGATTTTGTTTAGGCGTATTATTTTTGTTTCGTAATCATTTATTTCTTTTTTTATATCTTGATTTTTTAGTCTCTGATTGAAATCAATTTTCATCTTTTAATTTCTCAATTTGGGTAGACAATTTTTCTATATGATTTTTTTGGTCATAAATTTTTTGTTCCTTGAGCTCTTTTTGCATCTCATGTATTTTAATCATTACTTTCGAGTTCATATTCGTGTCTCATAATTCTTCATTATTTGATCGATAATGCTTTAACTTGGCTTCTAATTTCTCTATTTGTAGTCGCAAACCAGATTCCATGATCTCTGATTTCTTCCATACTAGATAATGATGGTCTTCGATTTTTTCAATTTTTTTTTCCTTTGACTATTTCTTCAACAATAATTGGTCTTCTTCGTTAGATTAAATAACCCCCCCTTTTTTAATAATAATTAATTATTATATAATAATGTTTTTATTATTATTTAATATAATACCAATTTAAAATATTATAATATATATATATTATATTATATAATGTTTTAGTTTTTTTGTGTGTAGGCCATGGAAGTTGGAGTGCGTGGAGGAGCAGTGGCAAGGGTGGATGAGGTGGTGGATGGGGGAGGTGGCAAAGGGTGTGGTGGATGGAGGAGGTGGAGAAGAATGGTAGAGGGAGGAATGAGGATGTGGCGAAGGATGGTAGAGGGAGCAGCGAGGAGGTGCGCAGAAGGGGGATGGACGTGTAGGGATGGAGGAGTGCACAAGAATGGGAGGAGTGCGTAGATGTAGATGGATGGATGCACACAAATGGGAGGATGGAGTGCAGGGAGGATGGATGCACAGAAAAGGAGGGAGGATGAACGCGTAGGCTGGGGAGTGACAGTCTGAGGAAGCCAAGTGATGGGCGTGCACGATGGGAGGTAGGCGGCAGGAAAGAGCTGTCACGGTGCTTGGTGTAGTGGAGGGTATCAGTGCTGGAGCTGTGAGGAAGAGCAAGGGAAATGGTGGAGGGGATAGGTGACGGCTGTGGAGGGATGTGAATGGAGTGGAGTGTAGCATGGAGGAGAAAGGTGGAGTGCCAGGGAGGATGGAGTGTGGAGTGAGTAGAATGGTGGAGTATGTGGGGATGGGAAGCAGGTGCAGAAGTAGAGTGGAGCTGGCGGATTTCAATTTTTTATTTTATTTTTTTTTAAGTGAAGGAAAAGGTCAAAGACCTACAACACATGGAAACCCTAATTTTCTCAGACAAGGTCTGAATTTGTTAACCATCGGTCAGATCAAGCAACGAGCGCTCTGATACCAAATGAATAAAATAATTATTCACTCACACAATGAATTCACCAAAAGACTTGGTAAATCAGATAAGCCATAGGGAAAATATATATTGATAATTAAATAGATAATAGATGATAGGGTATTACAACATAGCTCTCCTTTTAATATCGCTTGAGCGTTTATAATGAAGGGTTATGTCCCTTCACATTAATAGCTAACTACTATTTAGAAATTATTATTTTATTCAATTATTATCCTATTTATGTTCGTTACACATTCCTGAATACTTGCTCCTCTTTATCTATCTAGTCTACATATTCGAAATGTACCTTGTGAGCTGCCACCTTTCCTTGTGAATCATTTTGGTGAAATATTTTCTCTCCAAAATGGAAAATATCCAATTCTTTAACGAACTCTAGATCATTTTTTGCTTTGTTGAACTTATAGCTCCCTACATAAAAAGGTACTGGTGGCAACACAACTTTATTTATATCGAACAAATAGTTTCCAAAACCATCTAGAAATACTTGTCTAACTACCTCCTTATGTACTATGTAGTCTGTTGCATACATGGGCAGTAGTGAGGGTGCTTTGGTGCCCCCATACATTCTTAGATATGTTCCTTCTTCTGTGAAAAAATAATCTCCATATTCTTTTATGGATTCTATAGCTCCTTCTGACATACATGGACAATATTCTAGAAATATCAACTTATACAGGGGCCTTATGAATTCCTCACAAATCGACTGGTAATGGTTGTGATATTTATGGGCTCCCAGAAACTGATATGCAACGTATATAGGGGTTTTCCCCTCTTTCCACACACAATTAAGCTTCTCTAACGTATGTTTAAAGAGTATACAATTTATCAAGAAACATGACATAAAAAATTCTGATTTGTTCTGTTTCAAACCCTCCTGGGCTACCTTGACACATTTGGACAAGTTTCTGGTAGCTATATCTTCCCAGTTAAAAAATGTTCCCTCCATAGCTACATAATACATGAGGGGAATCCAACCAAATTATACATCTTCCCATCATCCCTACCATACATCTTGCTTATCATCAATGCTATTATCCTGAAAGGGGTTCGAAGATGGGAAGTCTCATATTCTCATGACTGTTTGTGTCTGAAGGTCTTCCCCTTAGCCACCATCATCTTTGATGTGGTTGTATAGTTGAACTTTATACTTTTGACCCACTCTGTTGTTACACTTATTTCCTTCTCAGGTAGACTGTAGGCTTCCGAAATGAATGCAAACATGAAAGATGCAACATGCTTTCCCTCCTCATCATTTATTATCATTCCTACTGTGTCTATTTTGGGAAAAATCCATCCAATCACCTCCACACAGGGAAAAATATATGGCCTAGTTTATTTTGGTTAATACAGACCTCAAAATGTTCTCGTATAAAGCTAGGTCTCCCAAACTAGCTTCTAGCACTTTTCTTTCAACCAGCATGGGGTATATCTAGCCCCACTTGAGCTCAGGCTCTGCTCCTATAATCGCCTTAGTGTCTTCATACACTATCTCAGTCTTTACTACCAGTGGGACCTCAATAAATTCTGTGTCAGAATCGCTCTCAGCAATTTTAAGCTTCTTCCTTCCTTTCTTTGTCATGATTTCTGCAGTAAACTGCACCTACAAAAAATGGAGTTGTCTCAGTGCCCATATTTTAAACCAATGATTATCAATGTAAGTGTACAAACAAATACATATTGTATACATCATTTAAAACCCTAAATTTGTCTTACTCCGCTAGTTTCATCCATTAGAGCAGGAAATCGGTAGCACTGGTCAGGGCTACAACTTTACAAACAACATTGAACACGGGAAACCCTATCAAAACCTTTGCATTTTTTATTTTTTAATAGCAAAAACCCTTACTCAGCCCTAGACACTCTCTCCCACAGGCGCAATAGAGTTTCAATATTTCGGCGACGATGCCCTAGGGTAAAACTAGGCCCAATATCCCACGGCCGATACATATGAACCAGGGCTCTGAGAAAAATAAGGAGACCACAGCTCATACCAATGCCCCCAAGTGAGCTGTCGATTGGCTTCAGGCCAACAAAAAACTTGGCTCCCTGAAAACTCATCGTAAACCTAGCTGACTAGGCAAAAAACGCTTCTGGACAAGCGGACGGGTTTTGTAGGTGGGAAACATTAAACTAAAACGGCCAAACCTAAAATATGTATGGGCTTAAAAACCCGTTATATACCCGAAAAATTTCATAACCTAACCCACCCCTGGCAATCAACAATGGAGAACCTTTCAATCTTAACAAAATCAACCACTTGAGAGAAAATGAAAAAGATTGAAAGCCTACATGTTAAGTTTGAAGTTCGACATGCGACTATAAGTAATTGGTGAGCATGCGCCACATGAGCTCCACCAAGGAATCCGCATGAAAAATTCGAACGAGATAAAACGCTTGCCCACTACTCACCTTCTTCGTAAAATAAAATGGTAAAAATACTTCGCAATTGGTAAATAAAAAGGTCCTCCGAGGGTCTTAAATTCTTAAAACTTTCACGTACAGGACTACAAAGCCATTGGCGCCAAGCGCTTTGGGCTGAAATCATAAGTCATCATGGGAAAATTTTTGATGCAGCAGCTTGAAAATACTAATCCACCCTCAATTACTGACCCACAAACCGCAAATTCTTTCGGTACCTTCCCCGCGGCTCGGCCTTTTAAAATCATATTGGCGAGGATCATACGACGAAAGCCACCATAGCGGCTCTGACTTCAAAAAAATTCTGCAACGGTGGGTCCTTTCCCAGAATCGAATGTGAACACGAAATGCCTCTGCTGTAGCGGCAGCGCATTGGAAACCACCTTTGCAACATAATCACAGAACCACCCACCGTAGCGGGTCAAAATAGAGGATGTGCCCACCGTAGTGGCTCCTGGAGACCAATCCGAAAGACAACTCATAAGGTTCACTGCCGTAGTGGGTGAAACTTGCACAACTTTCCGTTGTAGCGGAAGCTTAAAAAAAACAGATACGCAAATGAGAAATATGTCTGCTATAGCAGCTTGATCACGATAATACATCTGCCGTGGGGTTAAAAATAAAAATATGCCCATCGTTGCGGCTCACAAATGAAAACAGACCTGCTGTAGTGGCCTGATCTCCCATGAAGGATCCGTCGTAGCAGCTTGAACTCAAAGAAGAATCCTTCGTAGTGGCTTGAAGATGAGAAACCACCTACAACAGTGAATCGAAAATCACCTTTAATGATGTGCAGAAAATGTAAAGGCCAAAAATTGAAATCAAAGCACTTTAAGGAGAAAACTAAGACTTTCAAAGGGGTCCTAAAAAATACAAAGAATTTTTTTTTGGTAGTTGTTGCAGCAACAACACAATGTTATCATCTTCATCATCATGATCATCATGTTCATACTCATTAGAATAATAGCAATCATCATCATCATGTTCATCCTAGCGACGATTTGCCATGGAAAAAATGTTCACATGTACTACTGATAGATGAGAACCATGACATAATTGATATGGAGAGATATCATAGGAACTATGTTCATCATGAACTATATTCGTTTATGTGTGCATTAACACATGTAATCCATATTTTGTAGCTACCCACTGTAGGATCTATTGAATTAGCCTAATTATTTTAAAAAAATGGTTTCTATGTTAGAAGACATTTTAAAAATAATAATAAGACAAGAACAATTTCGTATTCAATTTCCTATTTATAAAGGTTGTAATTAATTGAATTTTATACATTTTCAGGATTTAAAGATTTGTAAGAAATAAATTGTATTATACAAGGAATTCCATATAACCTTATTACTTACCTATGCTTGTCTCAAGTCTTCTTGATAGTGGACTTTATTAATCATCCTCTGTTTGTCAAAATTCTAAATGGTCACCATATTACACTCATATATGACAATTTTTTTTTTCAAGAAAGGGTCTATTGATGATGATGTTCTCTATGATGACGATGATGGCCATAAAAACAATTATAATGATAATCCTACTGACTACGACGACAATAATGATTTCGTTATCAACATCATCATCATCATCATCATCATCATCACTAACAATGATGATGAAGTCGATGGTGTTGTTTATGACGTTGATGACCATGACGACAATGGTGATGGTGTTGTTTATGACAAAAAAAATAACATTAAAAAAACAACAAACAATTAAAAAAATAATAAATATAAAATAATACATATAATTAATAAATAAATAAAAAATATTAAAAAAACAACAAACAATTAAAACTATCCATCTTACCTTCCCCCTGCCGCGACAACAAAATTTGACATCTTTCACTTACCTCACCCACGAATTATGCTCGAGGTCGGAGAGTAGTTTCCAAGGTTGTAGAGGAGGATTTTCAGTTACCTCACCCACGAACTAGGCCCAAGGTCACAGAGGAGATTTTTCACTTGCCTTACCCGCGAACTAGGCCCGAGGTCGTAGAGGAGGTTTTCACTTACCTCACCCACAAACGCTGAGGTCGCAGAGGAGGTTTGAAGGTTACTAAGGAGGTTCCAAGGTTATATAGGAGGAATTTCCTATTTGTTCAATGAACCCCTTCCTTGACACAACCATAAATATAGGCTGTGAACACAACAAAACCCTTAAGCTGCATTGGACACAGATCAATTTCTTGTTTGAAATAATTTTTATAGTCTGGATTCTTATTACATGACGCTTTTTATTGGGTGGGCATCATGATTTAGCTCAATTTTAATGGTTTCCCATCTGTGGGGGTTTTATATCCTCAAGGATGTCAACCCCCTTCATCTCCAAAAGATACACAGAGGGACATTGACATATTGAGATCGAGACCCGTAAGAAAAGGTGAAGGTCAGTAAGGAATCAGGAAAATCATAGGCTGATGTAGCTTCTAGTATATTAGTTTCCCACAGAGATGTCTTCGGTAAGTCATCTGCTTTCATTTGATCCATCAAATCATTTTCTAGGTAGGGTTTTATTGATAGATACAGTCAATAAATTGCAGTGAGGGTTTTAACAAGAACAGAAAGGGTATATATATATATATATATATATATATATATATATATATNATCCGATCTCAGCATACATATAGGCCAAGAAGTCAAAATTAACACTAATCTAGTCCCACCAAGAGTCTTTCAAGAGTCCAAAAAATAGGAAAACTCCATAACCTAGTCTACCTCCCTTATAGGGAAAAACCTTAATAAACTTCCCACATAGATTTAAGCAAAAAAACATTTAACATAACCAAAAAGAAAAAGGATTGTTCATTCCTGGAGCTACTTGTCGTTAGAGTTGGGCTTAAGCATGAACACATCATCCATTGGCGAGATTCCATCTTTCTGCTCTGATTCATTAATGTCCCTACTTGGGATGACCAAATTCCATTGCATAACATTGAGCCTATCCTACATCTGTTCGAATCGCCTTGCATTTCTTTCAATAGTGACTTGCATATATTGTTGTTGTTGGGTTCTTAAATCATTTATTCCCAGCATACATTCCTCATAACCTCTGTTCTGGATCGATTCCACATTCTTGGGCATGTGCATCATTTCTTCGATCTCCCCATACTGAACTCTAACATTACCTCCAATATCATCCAGGGGGTGGAAATATGTGTTATATCCACTAAAGATTCATTGCTTTCCTCACATACCACTTAGGCGATTTCATAAACAAATCGAAGCATTTTTTGGTAATATTCAAAGAAACACTTTATCTTGAAGATTTCATACAAGATTTCCTCATGAGCCGAGGGTTCCTTATGACCACTTCCCTCCTTGGCCTCCTTCCTTTTATCCTCATTTTGGTGAGCATACGCCATTCCGAGCAAGAGATTCTGTACTAAAAAATAGAATCTGCCCCTCTCAAAAGCATATAAATTGTAAAAGGATTCAGGAGTCTCAAAAAAGGCTAGAGTAGAACCCCGAATTACAGAGTAGGAATGTTTGACCACCTTGTTAATAAATTTGATTGAGCTCTTCGCGGTGTTAACCCCACCTGTCTGACTATCCTCAGTGTCGTAATTAAAAACAACATGTCGAAGATCCTAGGAAATGTGTGAAATGGTGGATTGTTGGGACGCCTTGAATGATATCACATGGCCCGTAGCTAGAGATCTATTCGTGAGGGCACGAGAGAAAGCATACATTCTCCAATAATTAATGTTAGTGGGATATGTAAGGGCCCGATGGAAAAAATATTGATAATTGACTATAGGACTCATCCCTAAATTATTTGTAAAGGGACCAACTTCATTCCATATATTGGATATTAGGATAAAAAGGGTTTAAAGTTGGAAACAAGGGGACCATTTAACAATGGAAAGGAGGTGATTAAATGATATTTCTCCTTTCCTGAGACAAGATCCTTGATTTGCTTCAAGATATGCCTTAGTATTATTCTTACGCTTAACATGAAAGAATTGAACCTTTAATAGGTCATGAATATGAGTGAGAATTCTCTTTTTGTAATCTCCCTTTAGCTTCTACCTTCCCAGTCTGAATGTTCATCATCTTTTGAATAACAATCCAAGAATCACTAAAGACTTGGAAATTGTGAAACTTAAGTTATTTCATAAATTCAATCCCCTGCATCAAGGGGGGCCATTTTGAATGGTTATTTTTCCTTTTTCCCAGTCCCTGTGCATAAGAGAGGACCTTATTTCCTCCAGGGTAAAATATAATCCTCCTAAACCTACCTCCCCTAAAGTGGGGTATCCTTCTAATAAATGGTCAACCACATTTAAAAAAAAACATGCTTTAACAAGTTAATCCTTAAGAAAAATTAAAACTTAAAATTATTTTGATGGAATATCTTATAAATAACAATAGGATATCTTATAAATAGAAACCATATGCAAACATGTGAGCTGGAAATTGAAATTAATACAAAATAACACCATTTCAATGTTAACATTTTAAATCGTAAAAAAATGATGTCTTCATATATATGGATGATAGGGGATTGTCACTAGACTTGTGATGTGTGAGGTTTGAGTGGTGGGATAGGTGGATAGGGAGGGGTCTATGGTTTTGTAGGATATTTATTTAGACACGGTTGATTAATCCAATGGGGGACAAGAAATATGGGTTTCTCCCAATCCTAGGACTGGGGAACCTTGGAGAGGCCTTGGTCAAGACTTAAAGGGTGTTGTAGCTTGCATATCAAAGGCCACTCAAACTTCAGGATCGAGGGTTAGAAGATCCAAAAAATTGTAGTGTCATCATATTGACATGCTGGAGACATATCTTTACAAATGTTTTTAGATCATCGCAGATGGCACAATCCTCACACAAATTGGGGGTCTTTTGTGTCCTAGTTGGAAGTATGGATGTATTTACTCAAACTTAGAGTGCAAACGAGGGGAGTTTATTTTCCTTTGGGGTAAAATTTTCTCAACCTTTCTATTTTTCTTTGTCTTCATCAAGAGTTAGAGGTGGCAAAATATATTGCTTCAAGGACATGTGACAAAACTCTCTAGGTGATTAAAAAAGGTGGTCAATTCGTGAATAATCCCAAGGTTCCTCCTCACAGTCAGGGTCTTTAAGTGGGTATATTTTTCAATGGGTTGGACTTACTCCTTTTGTTCGAGCTATGCTGGGTTCATGGATAACACAGCAGTGATAGAATGGTTCAGACCAGAGTATAGGGGAAAAAGTAGCAGTGGGGATAAGGTGATTTTTTTTTGTATAGAGCCGAAATCAGGTTTTGACAATGTCTTATTAATGGAACCTCCCACCAAAAGTGTTTCTCCATGATCAGTTACTCTTTTAAAACCATGTACAAACAAATATACAAAGGGAAAATTTACACCTTCTAAGATGGGAATTCTAGTATCAGTAATATCCTCTCTACTAAGACAAAGTATTCAGTTCTGTAAGCTTTGAAATAACACTTATACCATGATATACTACACTACTGAAACCTGTGAGGTCAAGCACCTCTAGATCCTCACAGAGAGAAATGTGTTCCACTTATTCACTGGTTATAAGATAGCATGAGATCAGTCTGGAAGATAAGAGGGAAAGATAAGTAGCTAGAAGATCGTGAAAATCTAAATCAAAAAAATGAAATGTGTTATAGAGTTTAAAAGTATATAATTTTTTGTAAGCATTTATGAGTGCACAAACAACAACATCTGTCACTCTATAGAATCCTCCGAGATTGATGGAATCCACATTTTTACAACCCTCATCCATGAGAAACATGACCATGTAATTTACTCATCTAAAAAATGCTTGATAATTTTCCTTGCTACGGAAAGGGACTTATGAGAAAAATAATTGCAATAACCCAATGAATGAACAACAACAATAGTCAGATCATGTCGTAGAAATGGTTCATCCAGAGGTCTGTCCTTTATATCTAAATTAACAAGGAGAATGATATTTTGTGTGATAGACATCCGAATGTTGTTTGTGATATGATCTACAACAACTATTAAGGATCGTATAATTGGAAGGAGACTCCCATTGAGAAGATGGTTCCATTTTGTCTAGGGAATCGCATTTTTATTTCTGCATATTTTTATACTTTCTTTTTCATATTTCCTACATCATGGCTTGTAGATATTTCATTATTCAAAACCACAATATCATTTAAAAGTGAAAGAGCATATGACATGCTAATTTCACTAATAATCTAAAACAACTTGGATATCGCCAAATACAAACTACCATACGTGTCAATGAGAGCAACCACTAGAAAAGTGTTATTTCCCTTCACTTTCAGTGTCAAGGATCATGTGATTTAATCAATAAGTTGTGAATGTTAATGCTTATGTTGCTGCCAAAACCATAACTTATTGTGTGATGCAATGACCCTTATTTGTTGTACCTTGAACACCCATTTGATGTCATGTCAATTATACTTTGGATACTTGAAAATGAATGTATATGTAGGCTATTTTGAATATTCAAACATCACAAACTTCAATATTTGATGATCACTTCGTAGATCTGTAGCTACATCCATATGCTTAGTAGTACTTGGATGCCTTCAAGGTGCTCTCATGTCCATCTGCAATCAACTATCATATCAATAAGATGTCACAACCATGTCAGTGAGAAGTCCATATTCTGGTCACTTTGATCACTATCCAGTTAAGTTGTCAAAACAAATCACTCCCTTTCATGTGCCATTGCAATTTTCTGTCAAATTAATGTGAAGAAGGTCACTTCCTTGTGGTATTTACTTGTCAACTCCTCAAGATGTCATGTCATGACAGTTTAATTGTTTTCAATGCTTTGGTATCCTTAGAATGTCTTAAGGGAAAACCCAAATAAGTGTAATATTATATTCATGCCAAAATAACTTCTTAAGAGGCCAGGTTCCTAATATTGTCATTGTTAATGTAAGAAGTCATTAGGTTGTTCAAATTCTGAGCTTGATCATGAATAATATATCTTTTAGTAGCCTTGAGTCTGCCTTTGAAAAACCAAGATTTGAGAGGGTTTTAATGTTGGATATGCACCTTTTCTTCTCACAAAATTTACTACAATTTGTTCCACAACTTAACATGGGTAATGATGGCATATCATCGTTTCATGAATGTATTGATTACGTTGCTGCAACTGTTTAATGTTTAAGCATACACTCTTGCTACACTTATTTCATATGTAAAACTTTTACCATGATCCCTCCTCAAGATGTCTTCAAACAATATTCAAATCTTCCACTAAACTTATTTGTCCAGAATACTTCAAATATTCCATTGGGTATACTATGTGTCTGCACAATAGTATGCAGTACTTAACTTGTCTCATAGATGTTCCCTTATCAATTAGTCTTCAAGCTTCTCCATATGTTCATCCAAGCATGCTCTCAAGTCTTCATGTGATTGACAGGATTTGTCTTCATACAATGATAAAAATATCGATAACCAGCTCTATATAAGTCATATAATCAATAACAAGTGTTTTTGAGGTCATTCTTGCTAATTATAATATAAAAATATAGACGAAGTCATTTTAAGAATGTTGTAGTTATCATAAGGGTAAAGATGCATCAAGGACACCCCTTCAACCATCATCATATCACATGAGATTATTTTTTCTCCCCCTATCGCCATACCAGTTGTGATCATGGTTAAGTGTATCCTTAAAAACCTTCAACATACTGTGAACCTATAACCCAACATACCATGAAGCCACAAATGAAGGAGATATCCTACTTTGTTCAGTCACTCTCTAAGCATTTTCTCCATATTAGTAGCTTTGACCACATATGCAAAAATCATATCATTGGTTTGTTTGAAGCAATCCAGTTTATGAAGCTGGATAAACAAGGACCAGTCCAATACATGCTCTATAGTTCTATAATCTTTCAGACTGGTAGGCCTAGGTACCATGGGATCAACTACTAAATATTGGAATGTGTCATTGACACTATCTGCAACTCTCAACAATATTTTGTTAGCAGGAATAGTGTGCATCCTGTCTTCATTCACATAAGCACAATAACATAAAAAAATCAACACACTGAATAAATAACATCAACACGTCAACACACTAAACACAAGAGTTTTTCACTGGGTAAACATTTCAAGCCCCTTGCGGGCATTATTGAATCCCCTTGCGAGTGTTATTGTAAACATTGTGCTGACATATTGTAAATATCGTGCGAGCATATTGTAAACATTGTGTGGACACATTGTAAACACTGTGATATTTGAAGATGATATTATGCTTATTATATTGTTGCAGGGGGGTACTCACAACATGCCTGCAAGTTCTTTTCAGGTAAACGTGATTGTCATATTAACACTAATTTTTTTCTTCATTAATCATGTTTATTAGACATGGTTCAATTTTTACTTTTCAATATGAAATTGTGTTGCTTCTTGTATTTTGGAAGGATGACAATTGGAAATATCCAATGGTGTCCCATCATGTAAATGTTATTCTAATAGAACCTAAACATGATTAAAGTAATTTTTTTATATTAAATGCATGTTATTTTTTTTTCACATGAATTTTTGTAATGATAAAAATAAATTAACTACTTTTATTTATTGATGTTTGTAGAGCACACCACATCATGATGATGATGTGGTCATCTAGGAAGATATATTTTATTCAACTGACCCAATGGGACCTATGAAGAAGGATTTGAAAAAGTCCAATCAAGAACTTCTTGCACTGATAAAGATCAGACCCATGACCAAAGAAATCAAAGAAATAATTTTTTACTTGAGGAAAACAATAGTACAATACGGGGTAAGTGGAATCTCTGAAATATTATACAAACTATGATACATATATCCATTTATGTTATTTTAGTTCTCTATTTTTTATATGATCTAATCAATTAAAGTTTTCTTCTTTGTAGGAATTTTTGGAGACAAAACCTATGCATCAAGTACAGTATGTAGATGTCGGTATTGGTAGTAGCAATGGTTCAACACAATGTCAATTTACCGTACTAACAAGGCTATTTGACTCTCCTGACCAACAATTCCCTTTAGATTCTATGGCCTCATCGAATGTTGGAGATCAGTAGGTCCCTTCACCCAATAATAATTCACAGGATGTTAGAGAGGAGAGTAGCATCAAATGTGAAAGTTGTTATCCTGGAGCAGTATGTGTGGTTAGCAAGGGATCATTACCTGTTACATTTTTGGCTAACAAGGACTGTGTTACAATCAAGATTCCAAAGATTGCAGGTATTATTTAATTAATTTGGTTTTTTTTCATGTAATTCAAAGCCACATACCTGAAATTTTTGTTAATTAATGATCATATTGTTTTTGCAGTAAATAATGTTTTTTATAAGAACCTGCATGAGAAGGTTTTGGAGATTTTTTGTTCCACAATTCGTACATGGTGGAATGCCCAAAATGACAAATTGAAAGATGATTTGATGAACCATATGGTTAACTTGTTTGGTGATACCTTCAACAAAAAAAGTGTCACCGCAACAACTGGCTTAAATTTGAAATATGTCAGGGAAAATTATAGGGACAATTTGCAAATTAACTCCAAGTATGAGCATCCTCCGATGGTTCCAGAGAAGGATTTGAATGCGCTCATGGATGATGTAAAGGATAAGGCATTGAGAAAACAAGGAAAGACTCATCCAATCAGTTCAAGAGGGTATGTCACATATCATATTTTCAATGAAAAATGTTCAATATTTTTTTGTACTTTTAAATATATTTAAGCTGTGATATCCAACATATATATTTGAAACCTTTCATAGGCTCCCCGACACCTCTAAAGAGACAAAGGAAAGGGTAGAAAAAACATGGGAAGCACAATGTACCTTTTCCAATGTCCCTATGTTAGGATTATTAATCCTCCCTTGACCATACTATCTATTAGATTATTTAGCATAACTTAGGAACCTTAGTTAATTAATTGGGTCCACTAGTACCATTGGGTCCACTTGGCCTAATTAGGCCACATGTACCGGTCACTGGAGTGTGGGGAACAATGATAGAGGTTAAATTCCACTTACTGCATGTGCATGCATAAGTTTGGGCTCCTCCTAGACCAACCCCTACATTTTAGGAGCCACTTAGAGTCTTGACACCAACCTACTTCAGTTAGTTGGATTTAGTACTAGTTAGTCTTAGTTATCACCAATTACTTTCACTTAGTTCACAATCAGTTAGCTAGCACAAGATTTGCATGGATAATGCATGGACGCATGTGGAGTAGGCACATTTTCCCACCTACCACACTCAGTTGCACTGAGTTAATTAGCTGTCACTGATTGTTTGAGTTGTTGGACATCTGGGAGTTGATCTGTTGGACTCCGACATTGATTGAGACACCATGAGTTAGATGGTCAGTTAGCTATAGTCAGATCCAGTACTGGATAGATTCGAATTGCATGCCATGCATTCGAATTCTTTTCCTATGTAAACTATTGTAACATCGGATTTTATTATTGTGAGTGATACTGTAAATTCCTGAGCAATACTTGTTTGATTCCTATGTGGTTTGTTTTGTTCAGTTTGTATCTTCATTCTCCATTTACTGCAAACATTATTAGAACTATATTCTTGAAGATCTAAATGGAATTCAAATTCTAATACCCTCTACGTAGCTTTTGTAGATGAAGGGGGTGGACATCCTTAATGATAGAAAACCCCCAAAGCTGGGATACCATTAAAATTGAGCTGAAATCCAATGCCCACCCAGTAAAAAGTGTCATATAGGAAGAACTCGTACTATAAAAATTGAGTCAAACAAGAAATTGATTCATGTCTATTGCAGCTTAAGGGTTTCACCAAGCTCACAAGCTATATTTCTCATTGTGTCAAGGAAGGGGTTCATTGAAGGAACAAGAGTTGCCTCCTCTGCAACCTTGGAGCCTCCTCTGCGACCTCAAGACTAGTTTGTGGGTGAGGCAAGTGAAAGATGTAAAATTTCATTGTCATGGTAGGGGGAAGGTAAGATGGATAGTTTTAAATGTTTTTTTTAATGTTTATTAATTATCGTTGTCATCATAGGGATTATCATGATCATTGTCTTTATGGCCATCATCGTCATCATAGAGAACATCATCGTCAATAGACCCTTTCTTGAAAACGATTTGTCATATGAGTGTAATATGGTGACCATTTCGAAGTTTGAAACATAGAGGATGCTTAATAAATACCATATTGTGGTTCTTATTTCCTATGCCATTGTCAAAGGCCATACTACAACATGAAAAACCAAAATAGTGGGTGAAGGTATGAAGGTATTGTGTACTAGGGTGTTTTTGTTTTTGGGACCTATGAGTATGGGAGGGATTTCTTTTTCGTGCTTGGGGATACATCCACTATCAAGAATACTTTCAACACATTTAAAGGGAGCACAATATGAGTGTTGATGTTTTATCCAAGGAGGCAATTTCTCTTGAGATGGGAAAACTCTCCTATATTGAGATGTTGGATGGAGAGTCCATTGGGAGCGATACCATCCTGTTCTTTTAAGTTATGTTATTCAACATAATTGTTGTGGCTTACTCATATTTCTTAGAAAAGATTCAAGTTTTTTTGAGCCTTGGACTATGATCTACTGACTGCTCCTTTGGATGAGTTGTTTTCATGGCATATAAATGCCTTACTTCGTGGGGATTTTCACTTTACTCCCTAGGTGCTTCCTTTGATAAGCCTTCAAGGCTCATTATGTGCTTCTTTTGACTACATGGAATGTCTTTTTGGTGCTGGATTGAGGATTGATTTTGTACACCCTTTGATGATGGGATGTAGGATACATTTTTGGCATAGAATAGGTACTTTGTATTGACAGAAGTATAAGATATAAGATATTTTTGAAATTATTAAAACCAATTGAAAATGTAATTTTGAAGTTATAGAAAGTGTTTTTTGTTTTTACCAGTTGTGCTTCCATGATAAATTTTTGTTCTATGTATCTTGTTGATTATGTTAGTTATTTATTATTTTAAAAGTGGATGAAATTGTGAAAAATGTAACAGTGACTAATTCACCCCCCCTTTCAGTATTGTCTAATATTGTAGCATTGAAATGATTATGGTTATTAATGTTTTTGTTTTCAGCACTTTAATGATTATTAATGCATCTCTCTATTTTATAGTATTTTGCTGATTAAAACAATTAATATACCTATATTTGTGCATTTTACAATTTATATGCGAAATATTTGTTCAGTTTTGTTGCATAGCTTATTTTTTAATATGTGTGATATATTCTGAGGACTATGGTTATACTCAAGGGGATGGCCACCCCTTTCTGAGTTAACCTAAGGAAGATGAGATGACCATGTGATCTTCCTTATCCACTGACGATGATTATGGTATTCCACTCTTTGCATGAGACACATGAAACATATGACCACATACAATTGAGAAGGTCGGGTAACCTACCCTCACCTTGAATTGATGTCCAAACTATCTTGTCCTTTTTTCCATGTCATCATCCTTTGTCATCAACCTTTATATTCCTTTTTTCAATGTCATCATCCTTTGGCATCAACATCCTTTTTCCTTTACTGTTGTACCTGTCATGGGAATCCTCCATCCAAGTGGTCATACAATATAGTTGGAGAATATCTTTATAAGCTTGAGCTTCCCATAACAACTTTACTTTAGTTGTACCTATCAAGTGTTTAACTTTATCATTGAAATTCCAATGACATGTAAGGACATGCCCACATCATGAATGTATCAACAATCATCTAGTAAATTCATAAAAGGTAAGCATGCATCAATGACAACATCACAATGTTGCTTCACTTTATTTTATTTTCTTTATCTAACCATACTGCTCCCCCTAAAACCTTGTTGGTCTGTTCATCTCAAGATATTTAATTTGTCTCACATATATCTTCAAAATCAATGAAAAGTAATATTTCACAAATGTATATTCTTGCAAATATATTGTACCTAATTTATTCTTGCATGTTACTTCATCTATGGTTATGGCTGCTTGTGGGCATTTTTGAACCTTTTCTGCATTTCTGTGGGCATTTTTCTAGACATGCGTGCATATGTTTGACGCATGTGGGTGTTTTATAAGGTAGTGTGGGAATTTTATCATTACAACGAGCATTTACAAGCTGGCTATAGGGAATTTATCAAAAGGAGGCAAATATTTTCCCAAATCAACTTCTTATCCAAATTGGAGAATTGATGTAAGTGTATTATGAAACTTAAATGTGGACATATTTAACTAGCTACGGGAATTTTTACAAGGTGCAAGCATTTTTAATCTATTTCCCTGTGGGCATATTTATTTCTCTATTACCATGTGGGTATTTTTAACTAGATGGGGGCATTTTTACTCTCAACTGCGGGAATATTTGAGGCCTGGCTGGCATTTTTCAACTCCACTTGCGGGCATATTAGGGACCCTGCGTGCATTTTAATGACATCTCCTTCACTCATGTGTGCATTTTTCTTCTTCCTGCATGCATTTTTCTGAATCTTTCTCATAAGTATTGTATTATGCATGCAAGACTAAGATAAAATGCCCGCAGCTAGTTAAACATGCCCATAGGGAAATTTTGAACCTTTTGTGCATCTCTGGGGGAATTCTTTACATCAACTGGGAGGATGAGCCAAAAAATGTTTTGAATAATTTTTATGTACTTTGCAAGACCTGTCCACATCAGCTGCTTTCTCCATTCTTGCACCCTTGCGTTCATCGTTAAGAGCCCTCATTAGGTGCCTTCCATCATATCGCTACCTTATATGACTTTTTTTGGAGTACTTTGTTGTCTTTTTTTATTGTGATTTGGCCATATTGTTGTGTTGCTACTATTTTTTATTTGTGAGGGTTGGATGATCTATTTTACGTTCTTTTCCAGTTCTGGGTTCTATCATTTGACAAGTATGTTGGTCTAGTTGAGTCTCATGCAAGTAACCTAATGCTAAGAGGTTGAAGACTGTTTAGAAGAATTTTTTTCTAAGGATAAGGGAGCTCTTCCCTAACATATTATGTTGAGTTTATAATTAGTTCAGATCTGATATATCATGCTACTGTTATGTATTGTTGTCTTTCATTAACAACTTAGATATGATATAGATCACTACTCTTATTACTGTTATTTTTTAAAGTACTTTAATGGTTATTGTAACGTGATTGTAACTCATTGTTTCTGGGACAAGCTGGACATGAAATATATTTAGGTATGGGTTTTCTATGCTGGACATGCTTGTCTCATTATTTCAGCTTTGAGTTTGAATATTTGAAAAAAATAATTATAAAATACAAATGAGCTTAATCTACCGAAGAGTTTGCAGCTTTTCTCCAAATGAGCTGAAATGTGCATTAGACATTTTTATGGATCTTGTGTCTTTTAAGTGGCGCCTTGTGTAGTCCAATTAATTGAAATATAGAGAAGGTCATGCTCCTGGTATAGGACTTGGATGGGGTGCTACTATGGTAAGTAATTTTGAATTTTCTCCTATTGAATGCCTTTGAGCCTGAACTTTTGGTGAATTTTCAAATATGGAGTGTGACATTTATTTTTCATTTTTTTTCACTAAGTTACCTTCATCTACTCTTTAGGTATTTAAAAAAGGGTCAAAGTATTAATGCTATAATTACTTCCTTTGATTGCTTCAAAAGATCATTGGTCACGACTGACTGCTCAACTTCTAGAATGTCAAGTCTATGGTGAGTATCAACAGCTGATTCATAAAGTTTTCATTTTCATCCTTTATATTGTTGTTATGAGTTTGTATTCAACAAGGGAAGTCCCATTGCCAATGTCCTTCTTGAACTATTCAGTATTTTTATCTCTTTGTAAATCATGACCTACCAAGATTTTCTTCTTATTTTCAACAGGCCTTTTGACTGTGTGAGACGCAGAGAAGTTTAGATGTTTTGTCCTCTCTAATTCAATGCCTAAAACTGTCAGTTATCTGTACATGAATGTCCTTATCTGAAGATCTGAGAGATTCTTTTTTACATGTTATCTTCTGATAATATTTCTCCTGATATCCCACATGATATAATGCATTTTAGGATTGATTTCAGTACCTAGCTTGCCACATTTATATCCTTTCGATGATTTAGAAAGACAGGAATTATGTCTTAATTTTTTGTTGTATCTTACTGAGTATTCCATTTCTATATTTGTATGAAGGGTCCTTAGACCAATTCCTCTTTTCACAACACACGTTTTTTCCCATTTGTCAGGCTCATCTCCATGGTCATGTCCTCTAGCAATGTGCAGTTGAATATTTTGCAATCCCATTAAGGGAATGTATTCCTCATACTTCTAGCTTTACTGCATGACCAATACCTGATCTCAAGGTTCATTTCTTTTCTGTATTGTTAGAATATTTGCTAAATTTTTTTGTCTTCAAATTTAAATCTCTGTGTTTATAATCACATCAACGGTTTACTTACCTTTCCCTTGCATTTAGAGTCCAATGCATCCCATTGAGGAACCCTTTTTTAATAGTTATTAGGAAATTGTTGTAAGCTCTATTGTGCAGGGACTGCTCTAATATTTTGATTGAAATAAAAACTTTAATAATATCCTCAAATGTACAAAAGAAACCAATGCAACCAAGAGACAAATTGGCATGTAAGTACAACATTATGGGATTGCTTGATTTGTAGTTTAGAGTAAATGAAAATGGTTGCACCATTTTATCTATTATGAATGAGGGTTTTCCCTATATTTATTCCATTATGATGAATTTTCAAGGTGAGTAGTATACCTGCATTTTTTTTAACTCAAGAGTGATTATTCAACTAGCTAGATCGTGGAAGAGTTTCTGTGGCCCTACTTACACAGGGAAAAACAACCCAGGAGTGGCAAACCACGATACAACTTGCATGTGTAAGAAAATTGGCCCATAGGGGGTGACACAAATCACATGCTGTTGGGAAGATTAGATCTATGGTGGGAAGCTTGAGAACTCATCCCACCACTAAATCACAAGCCCATTGGCTATATCATTGCATCTTATTTTAATTCTCAATATAAAATGATTTCAAGCCAATTAGTGTTTAGGTTGTTGAACTGTAAGAATTAACATTATCCACTATCCATAATGTGCACCCTATTATATATGCATTGTTCTTTTAGTGGTAGGTTGTGATAAAAGATGATTAATCGCTATTGTATCTTAATAATTTGTTTATTTTAGTAAGGCAAATGGATTCAGTTATTTGGTCCATAATTAACAGTTCTTCCCTTAACTCCTTATTATGGTGGTACTTTGTCTTCCAATAGATTTAGGGATAGAGGCATGCCTTAATTATGATTACATCATTTTTGGATTTTATTTCCTTTAAGTATGTTTGGGAATCATGATTGGATTTAAAAGCATGGCCATAATATCTACCCTTAAGTTGAACCAATTTCCATATTTTTATAATTTTCTGATGGTCAGGTTGTGCTTTTAGATAGTTGAGTATTGCGAAAACACATTTATTTTTTGTAGATGGAAAGGGAAAATCCCAAAATTTCCTCCTTAGAATTTATCTAGATGTCATAATTGAAAAGAAAAAATAATAATGTTGTCACTTAGAAAGTTTAGGTATGTTTTCAGTCAGTCAAAAGCAGGTCTTGTGATCTAGTTTTGGTTGAACGTACCTGCAATTACTATGTTTTGCTTGTGGAATATTTAACCACATCTTCCATACTCATGCAACATTCATATATATTATGTGCTTCATAGGATATGGCCTTTATACTATTTTTTTAAACTTAAATAATTAAAAATGAAATCTATGCATACTACAGAAACCTGTGTGGTAACAAAGTTGATAATTGTACTGGAAGAGAAAGGGGAAATGTAGTTGAATAGAATATTTATGGGTTTAAAATTTAGGATCAAATTTAGAGAGGAAAATGTAGGATTTTTACAGCAGCAAAACAAATATTCTCAAAGCAAGGTGATGAGAACAACTTGAATAAGAGTTGTCACGACAGTCTAAAATTCAAGTTTAATAGACACTTTTTTGACATGGCATTGCAGGGCCATTCATCCCGACACTCATTCTTCTAGCTTGGAAGGTGGGTTTAATGTTGGTTTTTTACATGGAAAAGGGCCATGAAAAAGTGACTGATATAACAAAATTGTATATAGGTTGACCACTTTACATGTTCCTCTCATCTAAAAAAGCATTCCATTAGCTTGTACATGCAAAATTTGACTATATTCTAGACTATATATAAATTGTGTATTAAAAATGAATATTTTTGGGATATAAGAGTGGTTATAAACATCCTGTGAATTTCCAACTATAGACATACTAGAGACCTTTTTTTGTTACTGTTAGTGTCACATACCCCAATTTTGTAAAATTATGTAATTTGTTTTATTTTATTTCTGAGACATTATGTTAAACTTAATCCTAAGTAGGGATTGATGACTCAGCAGAGTTAACAGTTATGGAGTGTAATTCAGAATATTTTATTAATAATAAATAAATTATGGAGACAACAGCATGGGAGAGCTGTTAAAAGAGGTTACTGGTCAAACTGGTGGATGGAACTAGGTGGAAAGGCAAAAGACAAGTGGAAGCATCCTCAAACACTTCCTAAGTTGCAGGTGGCAACTTCCCTATATTTGGGGTCATGATTCCCCAAGAAAGTGGAATCTGAGCAGGTGGCTCATTAAATGACAGTTAACCCAACTAAGACCTAGGCAATCTTTAAAAAGTACTCAATGAAGAGAGCTCATGCTGCTCAGATTTTATTCCAGAAAGAATTAATTCAGGTGAATGTTATTCAGGAATTTCATTGAGGAAAGAGGGAAAAACAGTAAGGAAGTGTTTTGAGTGGATTGTTGCAGTAACTTGATTCTGATTTCAGCTATTTGGGCTGAGAGAACTGACTGATAGTTAAAAGTTAATACTGAGTTGAAGACTGGTATCTGATTTGCTGCACCTAGTTCCAGCCAGGGAGACCAGAGCAAGCTCGGGGGTCCTGAGAAGTCACTGTCTGAGCGCTCTCCAGGAATTGGTAGGGAGGAACGGCCTCCCATTGCTGTTGTTGTCCACAGCTTAATCAGGTTCTGTCATTCATTTCTTTATGATCTCTGAGTATGAATGGATGAATAATATGTTAATTTGCATGTCTAAATAATTAGTTAGTAATCACTGTGTTTTTCCACATCTGGTATCACCAGATAGTACTCTAGCACAGTATCTCAGTGTTTAGAAGTAGTATTTTTTTGAACTGAGTTCCTATTTTACTTACAGTTACCACAAGTGATTTTAACTACAAAATTATTAAATAAAAAGCTGGAATGTACTTTATGTACAGAACCCTGTCATACTAAAATGGATCACAGTATAGTATTATGATCCTTAATAAAACAAGAAATAATATTGATATATGGGTATAACCCTACTCACTTTATAAAACAAGAAGTAATATATATGTACAGTAAAAAGCAATATCGTAACCCTCGCAACTAAATTACAAAGAGAAGGGTTATCAATAGATTAAATAATTCAGATTTACTTAACACAGTTAAAATTTAAATAATCGATTAAGCAATTGACTTAATCTCCATAATAATTAGGGATGGAATCCCATAAACCCAAATTCTGCAAACTTAACAAATATTAAGAGAAAAGACAATGGTTCATTTTTGGTCGCATTATAAACCCACAGAAGATGTGGTTATAAACATAATTTATTTATCCTGTATGGGCTGGAATTTTAAACAAACGCATGTACAGGCAAGCCAAGATACAAAAAGGATCTATATTTTAAATTGTATTCAAGACTGGGGTAAAAACCCTAATCGATTCTTAAAAATACTACAAGGTAAACAGAGTATAGAGGGCGCAACCTCTTTTACCAGCAGGCTCGCAGCCATTGCTGTTTTATATTGAATACAAAATTACTATTATAAAACCCTTAACATAGCAGAAAAGATGTGTGATTACAACATCGACCGGAGGTCGAATCACCCTTGCACAACAAAGGGTTGAGTTCATAATAAACCTATTCTAATATACATTTAAAGATTGAAACAGAGCTGGAGTAACCTTCTGCATCGCATCACTCAAACCCTTGTCTAACAGTTCTAATTAAACTAGTAAGGGGAACGCCGTGACGGGACCGGGCTTACCGGAGAGAAGTTGTGCGTTGAAACCTGGTGTCTTCCACTCTACAGTAAGGAGTTTAAACCCTGCAAGAGAAGGAAATTTTTAAAGTTAAAACTCTATCAACATAAGTAAGCCATGTTCACATTTAAACTAAAGAATGCGTTGTACTTACCGGCGAGGCTGAATGTGCAGCTAACGAATAACAATATTTTAACCAGAGCCAAGAAATCGCAACCCATCTCTTATTCCTTTGATGGAGCACGCTGATAGAAAGTCAAGAGATATCTTCTCTATTGGAAAGACTGTCTTTCTCAAGCTGGATTTTGTACTTACGCCTCGATAGAGATGACTGTGGAACCCTAGTGTGAAACCCTAGGATTTCAAGACCATTTGGCTACAGTTTAGTCGAGATACAAACTGTCTCACAGAGCCGAGAAGAAGCATGGAGGACGGAAGCAGCATTAAAGCTGCTCTCAAGCAAGCTTTCGACTAAATCGAACCAGGAGGGTTTTTGCAAAGCTTCAAGACCGAAGGTGAGGGAGAGACTGATGCAAGTTAGGGTTGAGTCAACCTTATAAGCCTCCAGTGCTTGGCAAGGAAACAGCCACGACAGCGTTTTAATAATTGTTTACGAGTGGGTTAAATTGTAATGTTTACGCAATCTTTTTGCTCCCCAAACAAATCATTAAATGGAGATTTCATATGGTCGATAACCTATGATCACACCTGGACACATTTGCATTGTTAAAATATAGCATATAAAACTATGTTTTATAAACATTATACCATGCTAGAAATAATTACATTGCAAAGACAAAAATAGTATCGTATGTATGTTATAACCAATGTTTTCCCGATCTCATTCAAGATTAAAAACCTTACTTTATAAACTTTGCTTTATAAATTTTATTTATAAATCTTGCACAATGAGTTAGGGTTAAGGGCACAACTTTGAGTGGTGATGGTTCATAGAACTTACAACTCTGTGACTTTAAGACTATTATACTAGTCTCCAATCAAAGCAATAAATTATAACATTTCTTTATTAATGTTTAGTACTTTTATAACTTCGCATATTCGGTAAAAGACTAGACATTCTATGACTTAAACTTGTAGAATTCTACCTTGTAATCCACTGCTTTGAGATTGAGATTACACCAACTCTTTGGGACTTGTTAGTGTTATTTTTTGAACAATGTTTAATAGTCTTTGTTTCCTTGTACTAACAAGTAGGCTTTGTTATCATTCCAATTCAAAGATTTTTAAGGGATGAGTAAGTGGATGTTGTTTAGCAGTTTATGAATTGTGATATCATTCTGTTTGATGATAGTTAAACCGAGAAGTTCATATTAAGATTGATTATGAAAATCTAGAGTCAGTTCTAGAAAGTGCTCAAAGAATTTATTCAGTCATTTAATTGTGGAAATAGAGATAGATTTTCCATTAGTTCAAGCTCTTAAACATAACTAAAAGAAGACATATTTCTTGCAGAAAGTATCGTAATTCAGATCCTTATAATTGTTTTGTGAATCAAAACATATCTTAAATTTTAAGAACTAGCATGATGTGATAACAACAGATAAGCATAATAGGATCTAACATAATAACCCAGTTTTACTTACGGTGCAAGAAATTAAAAGGTATAATTGCATTACAGTAAATTCAATAATGAATTAGTACTCCTTAGGGATACTTAATGCTGTTAATATTGTTAGAATATAATCCGTCAGGATTATTGTAAATAAATAATTAAATAGGAACTTGAATAGTTGCCCGGGAAGGTGAAAAGGCTGGTTCTCAACCGCCTCATTGTAATCTATAAATTAATGTTTTAGTCGTGAATAGTATATTGATCAGGAGTTATTACCAACAAGTGGTATCAGAGCAGGGCTGTCTGCCATAACTCCTGCTGCATTTCTGCCCATTCCTGGCATTCTGCTTGCCAGTCCATTNCGTGTAATATATTGATATAAAGATTGCGTGGAGTGATAATATACTGCGTTAATATAGAGCCTGGTGGTGCTTACTGGGCTCGTGTGACATTGAATCTTTACAAGAAGCTATTGAATGTTCTTGGGAAACTCCAAACGTTCCTCCCTCTGCTTCCCCGTTCAGTGGTATAGATACGTTGAAGACTGATATATCAGTCTCAATATTCTACAGTCACTTAATATATATATGATATATCATTCTGAATTGTAGTCTTCTGCTGCGACTTTGTATTTATAATGCTTGCTGCGTGGAGATGTGAAGATTGCTGCGTGGATATGTGAAGGCTATGCATGGAGCCTGCATCTTTTTTTTTCGTGTTGCGACCTGCCTGGAGGAGACTGCGTGGAGGAGACCGGCGTGAAGCTTGAGCCTGAGAATCGTTGAAGTGTTGATAGACTACGTAAATACTGAAGAATGCATTGATAGACTGCGTGGAGATTAAAGACTGCATGGACAGTCTGAAGACTGATATATATTGATATATATTGTGACTCATATATTTTTTTGAGACAGCTGCTTTTTGAGCTAGCTATATAATACTGTGTTGAGTTTATATTTGCGTGGACTGATTTGCTTTCACTAATATATGTTGAGCATGTACTGCATCTTGTATTGGAGATGATGTGTTTTTTGGGGAATGCACAAACCCTAGACTGATTTTTATGAAGACTGCGCACTATTGTATCACTATTGGAGACTGCCTATTGATAAATGAGGTAGGATTGGTGTGACTGCGTTGAGCATGGAGACTGTTTACTGGTGGCTGCGTTGAAGAAAGTCTGGCGACTATTTTGAAGGCTGCTTTCTACTTGAAGGTTTCCTTGGAAGAACAATTAAATCTTCTGGTTTTATTCTATTGATTGATATAAAAATTGAAGACAGACTGATATATGCCGACTGATATATAATACTGCTTGGAAAATTTTATATGTTACTGGTGTTTTGAGCTTTGTAAACCTAGACTGCTGAAAACCTATTGAAGGCCGAGTTGTATACTGCATTGAAGAGCTGCATAATATTTTTATGTATTGACT
>LPNX011014720.1:2827-48038 GCA_001517045.1 Pseudotsuga menziesii
TATTCTAGATATCCCGTGATCAAATTTGGTCATTTATCTTGGTCTTTTTTAGTTGGTTTTTATCCCGTGACCAAAAGTGGTCATTTATCTTGGTCGTTTTTAGTTAGCTAACTTAGAATTATCAATTTTGGTCATTTATCCCTTTAAAAAAATTGTGGTGACCAAAAATTTTGGTCTCGTGGTCACTAATCTCTCATTTTCCACTAGTGATATATGCAGGGTCAGAGTAACACTAACTTAATCTAGTATTTCATGTGATTGAAATTGAAAATACATGCAAATAATCTAAGAAAACACATGTGACTAAAATCTAAGAAAACATGTGACTAATCTAAGAAAACACATGCGACTGAAATTGAAAACATATGAAACTAAAATCTAAGAAAACATGCGACCAACTTAATCTAAGAAAACACATGTGACTGAAATTGAACTTAGTTTACGAAAGCAAGAAATGGCATGAAAAGAAATCTAATCTAGGAAAGCATGAAATTGCGTAACATAAATTTAACTAAGAAAACATAAAATTGCATGAAATAAACTAATCTAAAACAATCAACATTCGACATGTGAGGTCACATAAAATCAACACTGCTAACTCATAATAACTCAAAATCAATATGGAGAAATCAAATATTTATTCTAAAACATCAAATCCATTACAAAAGGATCAAATCCATGACTAACTCTCATAAAGATAAACCATTTCTCTATTTCTAGAGAGGTCTCCACTACTCTCAAATGAAGAGAGAGCACTCTTATTTATACATGAGTTGCTTTGAAAAGAGGGTAAATGTAGATCCACTTTTCTCTCAACCTAATTTCAATAATTACAAAATATTTATCTCTCAAATCCTCTCACAGATCCTTAATATCTTTGAAAATAAATTTCATCCATATCTTCATATTTTTCCTTCTTTGAATATGCTTGAATAATTATCTTCAAATCTCCTCCAAATCTCCACATGTTGGAGAAAATATTTGAGAGGCTTAAATAATTCTTTTGTTGAAAACTTCACATATTACCACGCTTTACAAAACTCATCCAATTTTGAGATATAAATGAAAATATGACAATTTTCTAATATTTAATCACAGATTAAGAGAGAGCACTCTTCTTTACCCTCTTATTGAAAAGAGGGTAAATGTTGATCCACTTTTCTGTCAACCTAATTTCCAAAGTTACAAAATATTTATTCCTTCAAATCCTCACAAATTTTCTCACAAATCCTTAATATCTTTAAAAATAAATTCCATCTATATGTTCATATTTTTTCAACTTTGAATATGCTTGAATAATTATCTTCAAATCTCCTCTAAACCTCTACATATTGGAGAAAATATTTGAGAGGCTTAAATAATTCTTTTGTTGAAAACTTCACATATTCCTACACTTTACAAAACTCATCCAATTTTAAGATATACTAATGAAAATATGACAATTTTATAATATTTAATCACAATTCTCTCAAAATACATAAAATAAATAATAAAAGTATGATATTTTGAAAGCCAAACAATACTCAAGCATTCTATCACTTTATATACATTACCTAAATATCAAGTTGGGTGGATGGCTTGCTAACACTACTACCAAATGGAACATTGGTATTGGTATTAGTGCAATTCATCATTTTATTCCATTGCTGGTCTTTGATGTTATTGAGTTGCAATGATTTTAGTATGTAAATCTTATATTAGCATTATTTATGTATCTAGTCACATTATTGGTCTTTGATGTTATTGAGTTGCATGGATTGCTACGTGTGTGATTTTTCATAAAGACATTTGTTGCTATCTATTTATCATTATTCATTAGTTATTAGGAAAATCATTTGAAGTGTGGCAGAATTACGCAAAGAACGTGTAAGGGGAGTAATGAACACCATATAATTTTATTATCCAGATCAAACAGAATAACATAGTGAGCTCCAACTCAAATCCCAAGTTATGAAAATTCGATATTTATTCTGTCCTCGACAATATTAGGAAGAAGGTAGTTGTAGGTATTTAATGTGACAAAAGGTAGATGACTACCATGTGTATTGAGAAAGAAGAGGATGTTTGCGTCAAAATGGAGGACATTACCATGAACTAAGCATGTCAGCCATTTGGTGAGATTCCAATCCATATGCCAACTTCGCCAATACCCACACCATCGGTTCTATAGTGTTACCTGGTACTTGTACTTATGATACCTAACAGGAAGAACGATGTGTGAGGACAATGCATGAAATAGAGAACGCACTGGATTTGAGCTAGAACCAAATATATTTACAATTTGGTGTTTTCAATTTAAAAAATATGTTGTCCCTCATGCTGCTACTGGCTCTACCTCTATCGAGATCACTCAGTGGATGACATTTGTTTGATTATTTTGCGACATGTCTTAGACAGTGTTTGAAGGGGTTTGGAGGAGGCATGTGAATTGTGAATTCTCCTTCTGCTTATGTAACAGTACTAGGTGACAAATCCATAGTGAAAACTGTAATTTTGCAATGGTGGGAGCAGTTGGGACATCCTCCCAAATGTAGACCAACAAACATGTAGACCCAATCTTGGATTCCAATGTTTAAAGAAGATGCATTAGGTCAAACAAAGAACCACAAAGTTCTGCAAACAGATGGTGAATGCATGATCTTGGCCAGAAATATTTAGCCTGTTGTAAGTCATTTAATACAGTTGCGGCAGGTTTGATGCCAATTGGATTCCAAACAACTTGAGATCTAAGGGACATCAAGCCTATTGCTCCCGTATTAAATGGTCTGCAACAAGCTGAATATATGCTTTATGCTAATATTTATTCTATTTTATAGTTTAAAATTATTTTGCCTGCTAACAATTTAGGACCGCATCGCTCAGGATCTCAGTGGCCATTTTGATTTTTTGACCTCAACATAATAACATGTTAGGAATTCACTTAAACACAAAAAATGATTTTGGGCCAATACAGTGATATTATGAACTGCACAAATTATTTTCTCAAGCTTTGAACAATCTTCCATAGTTGAACATGTTGTTAGAACTTGAACCAGATTGTCTCTAATTACTTATGAATTTCAATTACTTGATTGTGCTCTCGTTTACATGAATAATGGATTAGACATCTAAGAAGTCATTGTGGGCCTTTTTGTTTGCGCAATTTCATATCAAACTTGCAGTTAATTTTGACTAGCTTTCCACTCTTTAAAATGTATGGAGGGAAATGAAGTCAAGGTTAAAATTCTGAGTAAAGTAAGTTGATGCAAAATAAGATTAACTCTTGTCTCGTTGACCCATACTTAGGAATCCATCTGTAGTCAAGGTTATAACTCAGACATTCACCAGTCTCGTCACTTGTTATTTATTCTTCGGTTACATTTGCTTCTACATTAGCCTAATCCTTCAACCCATTACTTCTACAGAAATGTGTAGGGTGGGTTATACTTTGCATTTATTTCAAGTATAATTTACTTTTGAATAATTTTGTTCACCAAGATTTTATGTCATCAAAATTAAAAGTTTTGGAGAAGTTTAGGAATAAGAGTTGTGCCTTTCGAGACTCTATTCACAATTCAATCAATAACCAGGTTTACTTCACAATATTTGATTCAAATAGTAGTTTATTTATGGTATTAGTTATCAGAATGTTTCCATAGTACTTTTATTCTTGCTTTCCGAATTATCAATTAGAGATATGCTTTAACTGGTGAAAAATATTCTCCTATCTAGCATAAAATTTTTATTTTCGTTCTATTCTAAATGCATGAGCATTTAATATCATAGGAAAAAATAAACATCTAATAAAAACTTTCAATGTGAAGTTTATTTGAAATTTATATGTTGTGAAGTTTATTTGAAATTTATATGTTGTGAAGTTTATTTGAAAATTTATATACATATGTTTCACTTTTTGCATGTCTCTCATATTCTTTAGTATATGTAATATTTTTCCAGTCAGCCAAAAAAAATTAGTTTTTTGCCATGAGCAACAAAATTCCTACATTGGGATTGGGCTCTAATTCATCTATTTCATTTTTAGTCTTATCTGAACTAATTTCAAAGTTATATAGTGTGACAATGGTATTGCTTCAAATGGTGATGCTTTATCTCTAGAAGCTGGTAACTCTATTACACTCGAGTATTATCCAGCCAACCAGTGCTTCAATATGTTCTATTTAGGACACAAGTTCTGCAAGTGCCAAAATTCAAAGCTAAAGGATGCAAGTACTGAAGCACGGGATTCACTAGTGAGGAAATATTATACCACGTCTATTTATATTGGGGGTTTGAATACTCCTAAAAACCTAAAAAATATATTGCCTCATATTAAGGGGTAAAAGGGTTTTTTTAATTTGACACAATAAAATAAATATTGGGAATTATTTTATTTAGATGGGATGAAGAATAAAATGCAAATCATGGGAAATATTCATATATATATAACTTAATATTCATATATTTGTAGGCCTCCCACAAAGACCGATCTTCCTACCAATTCCTCCTATATGTCACACAAGTCTAGGCATTATCACATTCCTCATCAAATCGTGTCGCCGACCTATTCCTAGATAACAAGAGGGAACTACAAAATCTTTTGGCTTGGGATGCTAATAGCCATGCTCCCCTTGCACGGATTGCATTATAGGTGTCGCCTAGATCCTTGATTACTGATTTTTTTTAAATATTAGCTTAGAGAGAGAGAGCATGCCAAATATATATTTTTTATATTTTTTTTATGATATTGTTTTTAAATTATTTAATATTTATATCAAATGTAGTTTTATGAAATGTTGAGTAAAGTTAAATGTAGAAAGTAATTTTATACAAGATGGTTAATTAAGGTAGAGGGAAGTTAGCACAAGAGATAATAAATATTTCATTAAGACTTAGTTTTTTTAATGCTTTGTTTCAAGTTTTTTAAACATGTTTAAAAAAATTAATACATTTTCCCCATGAATCAATACTATTTATTTGTTGTAGTTTAATCTTAGCCAAAATCAAGTGTTTGTTGGCATCTTGTCTCAATAAATAAAATACAATGAAATGTAGGGAAGTCCATCCAAGAAAGGGTTTCAAATTTGCATTTATATGGAGTTTAATTTATTAAGCTTATAGAAAACATGATCCCTCTATGGCTATACCTGTATTTACATGATATAAAATTGGTAGATTGACATGTCATGGTGTGAAACATCTTCTATTCTCATATTTTCTAAGCATTACATACTAAGTATTGGAGTATTGGTATTTCACATTCTTCGTTACATTGATCTCTTGATTGAGTTGGATTTTAGTCAATTTTCCTTCCCCATTTCTATTTGCTTGGTCTTCCACTATCCAATGCTACAAATTGATTAGTCACCCCTGCAATCTAATGGGATCATTATTATTATTTTATTTAGTTAACATCTTGTTTTCTTATACTAAGATGTTTTAGGTATCGAGTTTGTTAAAACTTGATAATATGATATAAAGGGGGTATTAAAAAAGGGTTGATAAAATTGGATACCTACAATATATGATGAAACTAGGGTTTTTCTTAATTGGAAAGGTGTACTGCAAGGGGGTTCAACAGTACAATTTTAGGAGGAATTTTCCAATATTTAGTTAAATTAGGGATATTCTTTAATATCTCACGAACGTTATTCTATTAACAAGTTCACTCAGTGAATCCCCTGGGAAATTGCTATGAAAATTTACATTGTGCATATATCAAATAGTTGTGGACTAGAGAAGTGTAAGAGGTGGTCCAAAGCAACTCAATTTTGGTTTCTCTATTTACTTGCTTTTATTATTGTTACAAACTCTATGTTGCAATGTCTTTAGAGTCTTTGATTCTCAAGCACATTTCCATTTACTCATGTTTACTAAGTAGTTATGGGATTGAGGCTATATAAGATTGTGTTCACCTATTAACCTTGTTATGTATTTAGATATTTTATATTTTGATGTTTTGATACTCCATAGACAAATCTAGTTGATATTTGTTCCCAATTCTATCTATTCATGAATTCCAAGTTTTAAGTTGTAGAGAGTTCAAAGTTTAGCTATTTAAGTTCCTCCATCACCTTTCTTAGTAGAGGAAAGGGTCCATGCTAAATAGGCATGTGCTATATATGTCATTTTTTTTAGTTTACTATTTTAGCTTACTTTTGTTACTATTTCTATTCTAATTATGTTGCTACAATATTTGCAATTGCTTTAATGATTTTTTTCTATGATCATTGTATATATCAATGACATTGTGTGTTACAGATCTTGTAATTGAGAATTACAGAGTGGATTTTTTCTTTTTTTTTTCTTGATTTAATTTCATTATTTCCTATAACTTAATTGGTCTTTATTGCATTATAAGAAGAATTCGATTTTTGGGTAGTCTATAAACAACATGTTAGTATTTAGTTTCTTAATTATTTATGAAGACCTACACATATTTTGCAAGATACCTCACATACATACAAGCATTGGGTTGGAAACTAATTGTACTCAAGTATGTTATATGCCTTGTTAGAAATAATAAGGTACATATAAATCCTGTAAAAGAAGATAGAAGGACAAGATAAACCTTAAAAAGGGAGTATTAGATATAATGTTTATCTAGAATAAATGTTAATAGAGAATGTTGGAATGTGAATATGATACGACTCCACACAAAATTATTATCTCCGATAAAATATGAAGTTATTTGAATGAGATATTTGTTAGTTGAGATATCTTTGTTTAGTAAGAAATGAATAAGATGTATTATTGTATAAACATGTCATTTGATTAATGAGTATGAAGAATTTGTCTAGTAAGAAATAAATAAGATGTATTATTGTATGAACATATTATTTGATGAATAAGTATGAAAAATGTTAGCATATTATGTATGTTTTATTGTTTTAATAGTTTATATCCTTTGTTAGCTATCACCTACCTACATCTATAGACTTCCAAATCCAACTCATGAATTGCCAAAGCCTTGTCATTTATTAAGCTCATAATATTTTAATGCATCATGGGAAGCAAGGGTTATGTCTAGAGTGCAATAAACCCTCCAAACCACATGTGCAAGCTCATTTTCATTTATAATAGTCTAGTGACCTCTTATTGCATCTTGGGAAGGTGGGTTGTGTTATAATGCAATGCAATAAAACAATGAATTACATTGGAATTCAACCATGAACTTAATTTGTTACATTATTTTCACATTGGATGTCAATAAAACAAAAGAGGATATGGATTAGTAATATACATTTTATTGTCTTCCATAGTTGAGATTGATATTTTAGCTTTGTCAATGTGGGCTAGTTAGTTGATTGATATCACAATGAAACACTTGGAATTAGTACAAATTCCTTATTGGTTATAGTATGTTTCCATCTAAAATGGAATGAGTTAATTAGTAGACAAACTCATCATTTCTAATAGAATTATTCAGTTCTCACAGAACAAAATTCTATCTTGATTTACTAGGTTTTAAAAAAAATCTAACAATCTGAATTATCTTAAAATAAGCTAAAATCCTAAAAAAAAATTTACTATACACATTCTAAGCAAATCAGTAAAATTATAACTTCCAACAAAATTCAAACAAATCTAAAAAAATGAGTTTACTCAACAAAACAGTAAAATTATAACTTCGAACAAAATTCAACAAATCTAAAAAAAATCAGGATATAAAAATAGCGTACCTAACGAAGTAGCTGATCCTATAGCTTCGGGTGCTTCCCTACTGTTTATCTGACTATTTCAGTGGAGCTGGTTCTACTTCAACAAAAGGTGAGAAGTCGCTTGTCCGTATCACACCAATAAAATTATAACTTCGAACAAAATTCAACAAATCTTAAAAAAATTCGGTTTTGCTCACTATTATCTCTAAACACTAGTCATGCCCCCAAAACTTTGTGACATTCATTATATTAACAATTTTTTACAATATAAATATAATATTTAAATCTTAATGTTGTGCTACCACGCTCTTCTTCCCAATACAAATTATTTCATTCTTTCAAGCAACACATATTAGTTTCACTTTCCATACATATTAGTTTCACTTTCCAATACGCCATGGAGACTCGTTCACAATGTCTAAGGAGGCAGTGAATAATAAGATTTTCCATCATACTTGTCCCACTGACTTGATGACTCCACAATGCATAGCATAAACTGGATTGACCATATTCCTTCTGACCCTTTGAGCCGCTTCTACTCGAACTCTACTCCCTACCCTTATAAGTCATATACCTCAAAAGACCCAGCTACGGGTTAAAATCCATAATACTCACGTTTAACGAATCCGTGCAGAGGTCCGGAAGAGGAGCTTCGCTTTCCAGTATTTGGCAAACATGGCGCATGCCCAGCCTGTACTCCGGCTCTGGATGAGAGCACAACAACCCCAATTTAAGCACCTTCTCCATCTCTCCCACATCATATCCGTCCTTCCCGAGGTTCGGATCAGACGCCTCCAACAGCCTCTCCTGGTTGTACAGCTCCCACGCCCACTCCACCAAAATCGTTTGCTCGGCGTCCTTCGACAGATCCACAGGCCTTCTCCCGCAAGCCACCTCCAACAGCAAGATCCCGAAGCTGAACACGTCCGAGCCGGGAGTGGCCTTTCCAGTGTGTATATGCTCCGGTGCTATGTACCCTAGCGTTCCCACCACACGAGTCGTATGCATATTCTCTTTGTGATCGTACAGCCGAGCGAGGCCAAAGTCTCCCAGACGCCCGTTGAGCTCAGAATCCAGAAGCACGTTGCTTGACTTGATGTCTCTGTGGATGACCATTTTCTCCCATCCCTCGTGCAGATAAAGCAGCCCCGCCGCCACACCCTTTAGGATAGTGTATCGCAGGGGCCACCGTAGGACTGTTGTTGGGTTCCCGAATATAAGATTATCCAAGCTGCCGTTGGGCATATAGTCGTAAACGATGAATAATTGCTTATGCCTCCGGCACCAGCCCCGAAGATGAACCAGGTTCCGGTGCTGAAGGCGTCCCATGCTCGAGATCTCTGCGACGAAGCCCTTCAGTCCCTCAGTGAACTCCTTCGCTATGCATTTCACTGCGACTTCTTGGCCGCTGCTAGGGAGAACGCCCTTGTAAACCTTGCCAAAACCCCCTTGCCCCAAAACGTTCTCACCCCGGAATCTTCTGGTGGCGATGCTGAGCTCCTTGTAAGTGAATCTATGGGGCCAATACTCCTGCTCCCATTCTTCGATCGTTTCCCTGTTTCTGGCTCTTTTCACAAACAGGGCCGCCCCAATCGCCAGCGAGAAGAGAACAATAGTGGTTACGGTGACGCCTACTATGAATTGCGTGTTCTGTCGTTTGGAATACATGTTAGCAAACGATGAGAGCCGCGACACGTCGAGGGGCGGCGCCGTGCCTTCGTTGGTGAAGCTCCACGCCAGAACGTAATGGTCGTCCACAAAGACCCCAGTGGCCGCTGAAAATCCAACAAACATCTCCTCTTGCAGAACGTTGTGCAGATCGATTTTCAGAGATAACAACGGCCTTTGCGGTCTCGGCAAGCCGGCCAACGTGATGGTAACGTTGAGGCGGTTTTGTGGATGATTGTAATCAATCCAGGCCTGTATGTTCTGTCCACTCTTGAGGCTCAATCCATGGAAGCCGTTTTCCCCATCCCAATACCCGGCAGGCTCGGTCTGCACAGACACGAGGTTGTTGATGTCCACGCCGACGTGGTTGGCGTCTGGGTCATTGAATTCGACATTCTTGCAGGTATCGAACTCCACTGCGAATAAGTGATTGGATGCCTGGCCGCAGCCGCTGACGTTTAGCAACCCGAAAAACTGGGTTGGCAGAGCGCCCATGGCAGATCTGTGGGGCGTCATGAAGAAGGCTATTCCGTGTCCGCCTACATCATTTGGAGGAGGAATCATTGAGAAAACGAAGGTCGTGCTGAAGGAGGAAACCGTCTGGTTGATTTTCATCTGCACGGGAATTGAATACAGGACGCGGCCTGAAATGAACTGCGAGTGATTTGTGAGGGCAAGCACGAGTTTGGAGCGGATGACTGAAGCACCCCCTCCCAAGATCAATTGGCTTCCATTGAATCTGTCGAAGACAAAAGTGGTGTTTGGATGACCCTCCTTCATGGGCTGCGCACCAAAAAGTGGTGGCATGATGAGGCAGATGAAGGCTGTAAGGAGGATGCTGCGCCATGGAAGCATCACCAATTGATTCTTTCGCCTCAGCTAAATTTCTGCCAGAAAAAAATGAGAATAGATGTTAGATTTCTTGTTGTCGGTGTCGATCCCTGAGGTTCCCGACTAATTCCCATATTCAGCTTTTAAGACGCCAACCAATAATGCCCTTTATTGGACAGTCACATAATAAGAATTAGAGTTACCTGCATATGGGATTTGAGTATTTTGACTGTCAAAATGTATAGTAAACGATAAGTAGAGTAATTACCGGCGAAAGCAGAGGACAGCGAAATTATCGATGGTATTCACATAGAACGGTCGGTGAATCGAATTTATCACATTAATCTACATAATATTACACAGGGTATAATATTTTCGGACGTGCTAAATTCTTTAATTTTTTCATTTTAGCAAAAGGCGTGGAATAATCGAAGTTTTGATTTGATTTTTATTAATATAATTTAGTTTAGATTAATTTTAATTAAAATTGATATTTAAATTATATTTTAAAAGGAGTAGTTATTGACTAGAGGTTTTGGATTTTTAGTTAATTTTTTAACTTCTTTTTTTCAAAATCTAAATTTTGAAATATTTAAATTAAGTTTTTGAATTTATAAATAGTTTCAACATCTTCAAATACTTTTAGAATATCTAGATTGTAAAAGTTTAAAAACTATTATATACTTTTTCAAAAATTCCTTTAAAATTTTTACATATAACATTTAAACCACTATTTTTAAAAATAAAAAATTAAATATTTAATTTGTAAAAATAAAAAAAAATTATTTTATTTAAAATATCTATATAACATTTAAACCACTACTTTTAAAAATAAAAAATTAAATATTTAATTTGTAAAAATAAAAAATTTAATTTAATTTAAAATATCTACAAGAAAATTAAAATCACATATTGTGAAAAGTTATAATAATGAAATCATGTGCCAACAATTAACGTCAAATGAGAATCTAACTTCTTAGAAAGATCTATTTTTTTTCCAATTTTATAAAAATAAATACATGTAATTAATAATATCTTAAATTAGAATCTAGAATCTAACCTCTTGTCAAGAAAGAGATATTTTTCATTTTTCAATTTTATAAAAATAAATACATGTAATTAATATTATCACAAATTAAAATCTAACCTCTTGTAAAGAAAGAGATATTTTCATTTTCCATTTTTATAAAAATACTTGTCAAGAAAGAGATATTTTTCATTTTTCAATTTTATAAAAATAAATACATGTAATTAATAGTATCACAAATTAAAATCTAACCTCTTGTGAAGAAAGAGATATTTTCATTTTCCATTTTTATAAAAATACTTTTATTTGATTTTTTTAACTGTTTTATTTGATTTTTTTAAACTATTTTAATTAATAGTATTTCAAGTTACAATCGAACATCTTGTCCACAAAGACATATTTTCATTTTTCAATTTTATAAAAATATTTTTGAAGCACTTTTTTGAACTCCTTTATTGATTAATGCTTTTTCATGTGAAAATTATTGGGGAGAGTCCCAAGAAACAAAGATAACTAGCATACCTCCAAAATAGGGTAAGTGAAAAGCCGAGAAGAAGTTGTAAATGTTGTAGAAAGATAAAAAAGTTGTGTTATAGAGCGATTTGTGACATAATAATCATAACATAAACAATTTTCCCATAATATAAATATGTACATCAACTATGAATTATTAAAACTATGTTGAATTATTTCTTGTAGACAAGAAGAGATTTTCTTCTTCTTTTCGAAGTGAGACATAGGAAGTGTCATTCATCTTTGCATATCGTTTGAAGGAGAATGGCAATTCACATTCCTTGTAATTTTGTAGTCCGAGACATTGATGTGAAGGTCAAGCCTTGACGTTCAGTGTTACCAATGTCGAGGGTTGATCTTGTTAATGTCAACCCTTGGGATTTATGGATAGTTAATGCCCAAGCCATCTTTAGGGGAACTTGTTTTCTATTATTTCGTTGTATAGGTGGAATAGGTATGTGCTTTGGGTTGGATTCATCCCATGGAAGCGCAATGTAATTATCAAATTCCACGACAACATATGCTGGTAATTGAGGAGGATTAGATCCAGGTCTGTACACAATTTGGATGACCACTCTGAGAGCACCATTTACTAATCTGGATTGAACCCAAAGATTACAAGTTAGCATTACTATTTGGCCTACACATAATAGTATTTCTTGGTCAAGTTGGTGGTCGTCTTCATATTCTGCTTTTGAACGCTTGGTGAAATCTGTGATAGACCTTGCGATTGGCATTGCTAATGATTGTAGAATATATTTATTGTGATTTTTTGCAAGGATGTTTGTTGCAAAAACATGGATTGATGTATCAAATTCTGAACATTCCTTTGCTAATAAGAATGTACTGGTCCTAAATTGGAGGAGATTCCAATCTTCCAATGTTGGTGTAGCATTGTGGATGTTTGTTAGGAGCTCACGGAATCGTTGTTGAGTGCCATCAGTCCCTGTTTGTCGAAATAGTGTTTGTAGGATGATGATGGTTCTAAATTCAATCCATAAATGATTTCCCAAAGTTGCTCCTGCATATAAAGGTTTGTCCATGACTGGTGGCGGTTGGCCTAAATCACCAACAAGAATTATTGATCGATTGTCAAATGAGTGGTTATTTTTTTGGGGAAGCACTCACGCAAGCGAAAGTCAATTTGTACAAACAATTTAGGCCCTATGAAGCTCATCTCATCAATGAGAATGTATTGAATATGTTCATTTCTTCTTGCAACATTGATAGTGTTTGTCCATGCAAAGGTTGCATATTCTTGATAGGAATTCGGAGCCATGTGTGTATAGTGGTAGCATGTATGTTAAATGTTGTAACTTCAGTTGATGCAAGTAACAACAGTGGGTTGTGACCAACGAATGCTTGAGAATATAATTCTTTCTTAACTGTGTTAATAAGGTAGGGTTTACATGTTCCTACAGTTCCTTGAATGATCATCCATAATGGTTCTTTACTTCCTTGTTGTTTTGAATGTTGCAAGATTATGTCCAACGCCATCTGTTGCCTGGGGGATAATGTGTTTGTTGTAGTAGACTGGTAAGTTCTATCCTATATTACTTGTCCATTCCTTCGATTGTAGTCGATATAGTTTGATGCAGACTCTATTGTGGTTGTCGATACTTTTGGATGACTCCATGCATGGTTGATATCGAATTCTCAAAGGCTGAGCATGTCAGTATCATTGATATGAATGTCACCTCTAGGCATTGATCTTGATAGTGTTTTCCATTCATTCATTTAATTGTTGGGGTAGATATTTGTATCTTCATCTTCATATGTTGTTTCATTGGAAGTGGGTGGAGGAATGCAATCGACATGCCATGCATGATAGGTATTGCGTATGGCTTCCCAATTTCGTATAATGGTTGTCTTTGTAAGTCCTATGTTTTTGTTGAATGAACAAAAGGGATTATATAAAAGCAGTTCACTCCAATAGATGTCAACATATGAGTCAGAATATTCAGATGGAATTGAAGGGAACCGTGGCCATACATGGACAATTGTAGTGATAGTTATTTTCTTCCATTTTTCATTCTTGCGTGCTTTATTGTATGACCATTGTTGTGCAAAGCTGATCAAGGAGAAATGTTCCAGAGCTAGAGGTAATTGTAAGTAGGAATCTCTGAAGTTGGACCTAGATAAGCAGTCAATTGATTTGGTAGATACACGACAAAATATTTAACGACCAACGTTTATCTTGATGAAAGTTCTACTGCATGTAACAAGTGGTATATTTTGCAACATATGGAAAGTTTATTGAGCACTGATCTCTCGATCAACTGATGCTTCTGAGAGTAAATGTCGATAGGTATATGATGATGGATCCTCTGGATACGTTGCAGTTGCAATTCTAGTGAGCATATGATGGTAGGTTTCTGATTTTCCTTTTGCTTTGGAAGCATATTTTTCTATGTATTTCAAGACAGCATAACATGAGAGCACTGGTTGGCGATACACATTTGCTCTCCATGTCTAAAGTACACTTTTGTTGTGAATGTTTAACCAATCATCATTTCATGTTGGATGGTATGCCATTTGTCCCTTTTCATCAATGTGTAATGATGACTCATTTTGCACCTTCCAACGACATTTATATCTACATTTAAGTTTATTTCCTTTTTTGCATAGACATGAATTTTCATTGCACTTTGTATGTCTTTGAAATTGATTTAGGAGTTGTTCATATTCCTAAATTGGATTGGATAAAAGTATAGCTTTTGAGTCTAGAAAACATGGGTCATCTTCAATGGATTGATACGTATGAATGTTTGCTTCATTATTTTCTCTAGGATTCCAAGCTATAACATATTTATCAAAGAAACTCTTTTATTTATTGACTTGATCCTCATCTTTCCAATACGATGTTTCCATATTTGGAGCACCATCAAACCACAAGAAGCAATGTATATGTGCATACCCATGATGTTTCCATTCATATATGTACAAGAAAAAGTATTTGGTGAGTGTAAATGAACAATATGTACATGTTTTGAAGAGAGAGTTAGAAATAGGATAAATTCATACATGTACCAGTAATCTGTTGTGTGCATTTTTTTTTGAAGCATCGCCTCATGGAATATTGAAAATATTATAAGCATGTATGTGGCTACAGTGTGAGGCATGTCAATGATGTTGCGATTACACCATTGTTGGAGAGATGCTGGGTTTGAAGGGATATTTTTTTGAATAACTGGGTGTAATTCTGGCCATTTTGTGTCTGATGCACTGAGTGTGAAGAATAATGTATGACATTGTAATTGAGTGATCATACTTGTTAGTTCACTTCTGCGTTGTGTCCAAAATGGCCTGGTGCCACGTAGGTGTGCTCCAAACCTCATGACATGGTCTCAGAGATTACATGTAGGAATTTGTTGTAGATGTGTACGTAGTTTCTCAATTGTTGTCAGTGTGTTATGTTCTTGACTTTGCTTGATAAAGAAATTAAATGTTGTTTTACTCCTATGGAACGTAATGAAATTGTAGAAGTAGTATCTGAATCGAGGATGACTACCAAATCGGTTGTCATGGTATCTCATTAAATGTACTGCATAGGAATCGAGTGAAATGTTCTCGAAACATGCTTGGTGAGGCAGTACATCTCCGTTTGGGAAAAGAGTTGGAAATGATATATCGAATATACCCTCTATGGTGTACTCATTAATTGGTGATGACCCAATACCTGGCCAACCAATAGTAGTAGGCAGAGTCATGGACATAGTATGAATGAAATCTTTGATTTTTTCCATATCTCGATGTGTATTGGGAAATGTGAAGGTAAATGTAGATGTTGCTTGTCATGGCTGAGTAGAAATGTGGTTTTCTAGATGAGGAATAAATGAATCCATAAGAGGATATATATCAATTTCTGTAGATACAAAATGTAGTTGGGAGGATACATCAGTGCATGCCTCTAGAAGTGATGAAATTGAAGCATGGTAAAATTGGACATCACTATAGTATTTATAATTTTGTATTTTATATAGAAATACATTGACAACATGTGATTTTGTCACATAACAATCCTAACATTTACCTTTTTTCTATGCATCTTCACTATCAAGATATCAATTTCTGAAAGTTTTCTTGGTAGGCAGTTTGAAATTTGAACAATTTGTTGGGGGAAACTGATAGTGTGACCATTATACTTGTATTGACCACCTCGGGCATGTTTGACTTGTAGAATTGGGATAATAAGAGAAATGAGCACTTATTCAACTTTAGTAAGTACAGAGAGTACGGTAGGTTGGGTGCTAGGGTCCATATTATTCCATTTGGAAAAACAATGGCCATTGGTTTCTTTGTGGCATCAATTACAAATTATTCCATTAAGAGATGGATGGGTAGAGATACCAGGATATGATTCCATACAAGTAGTACATGTGTGGACGATAGACAATGCAACAATCCATTTTCGAAAAGATTGGGTAGCATGTGTGTGGCCTTGATGTTCAGGATTACCTTTTGTTTGTCATTTTCCCTTCTATTCAACATATTTTTTACTGCATTTCTCATTTTGTTGGACCTTATATTTATTCCATCTATCTCTTCTCATCATGTTGATTTCTGTGGCATGGATTATGTGTCACTCAAACTTTGTAGATGGCATGTTTGCTATACCTATTGGAATGTGTTGTTGAAATGTAGTTGGTGATGCTGTTGACGCCGAGATTCTTTCAGATGTGGTGTATGTTGGTATTGTTTGAAGTATACAGGAAAGATCTTGAGGATGAAAATTATTCAACATCAATTTTGTTATGCTATTTAAAGTTACCTGCAAGGAAAAATGTGAATGGTTTGTTAGCAAATTTTTTTATCCCGGTTTGTATTGCATATGATTTAAACAAAACAAAAAATGAATATTGTAATATGATTTAAGAAAAAACGGGAATTGAAAAAAGACTTTATTATATTAAACATAGTGAGCAAGAAACAATTTTTTTTTATGGAATTGTTGCAGTAAGACAATGCTTAATTATCCAAACACTATTTTAGGGATTTCGATGTGTTATTCTGAATTTTGTATGTAATCCATTTTGTCACATGCAATTACAATTTTTTTTATTTGTTTCTCATTGGAAAATTCTTCTTCATGTACTGCTAGTTTGAATAGGTAAGTATTGAAGAATAATTTGCAAATATATTTGTGGTCTCTTTAGTCATTCCCTGATAGCCATATTCATAGAGTTGTAAAGCAGGTATGCCAATAATTTGTTCTGCAACATCCTGGAATGCCATTACATTAACTTTATCTGTATCGTATTCAATGTGGAACTAGAAAATGTACATGTATTCACATTCATACACTTGTTGGTTGTACCTCTCGCAATGCTACAAATACTCATCCACATTATTCTGTGAGACCCCTCCTTCATGTCCTCTCATTTGTGCTTTCTTGCCATGTTGCAAGTGAGAAATTTTTCCTTCCATGCTCCAAGTGAGAAACTTTAGGTTTTACGGGGGTTCTGGAACGATTTGGATAACCAAAACCCTTGGGACACGATGGAACCATGTGCAAGACTATGATCCCGATGAAACAATGGTCCATGATTCTACCAAAATATTGTTGGAATCCATCATCAGAAAAGGGTTCTTTTTATATACTATTTATCCTACACTATGTTGGAGCATATGTCTTGGATTTTAGTTTAAAATGATGCTAGAGCCCATAGGATACAACCATTGACGCAAAATGTTCCTGCCGAAATTGATGAGTGTGTGTCATTCTTCTTTATGTGTTCACTTGTTGGTGTTCCATTATATTAGTTGTTCCTTGGTCATCTTCTTGTGTTTGATATTGGGTTAGACACAATGTAGATAGCATGAGGCAGAGGATGAAAATAAATACACAATTCCCTTCAAGACAATAATCAGAGTAAGTTAATAGATTGTTGTAGAAAGAAACATACATTTACACCACATAGTTAACAAAGATATTTTGAGGATAGATGAGACACATGGAATTAAATCAGTACAGAAGTAGGTCAAACAAATGAAATATGCAACTGAGGATATGCATGCCTCACTCAATCCTCCACTTGTTACAATGCATATACATTCCTTTCATGATTTCCCTATGCATTTCAACCAATTAAAACACACGAAGACTTCAACCTCACAAGCATCCATATAACTCCCTCTTGGAAAAAGTAAAGCAAATTTTAATTGTTAGATATATATATATATTAAATTAATATGGATCCATCTTAACTCCCACTTAAGATGGATCTATATTGAAGATATTGCAATTCTTGTTCCATGATAACCTCAATTACAAACATTCCATGTAACTGCCTCCCAAAAAGACCTCATAGAGAAAATTCAATGATATTGTAATTTTTTGTTTCATGATTTCCCCATTCCGTAAACTTCAGTTACAACCATTCGATGTAATTCTCTTAAAAAGAGTAAGTAAAGAAGATTTAATGGTATTGCAATTCTCACAACAGTGTTGGATAGTTGGACTACTTTCAAAAGAGAATCTTCTCAACTTCATATGGGTAGATATGTAAATTCAAAGAGTTCACATTTGATCTTGCCATGTAATTTTTTCTTTAAATTGGTGTCAAAATGAAAATTCCGAGCACTGAGGTGATGGGTTTCTCATATAACCCGAGGTTTTCATATTAAGAACAATACAACGCTTTAACCAAATTAACTTTTAGATATGAATCTCTGAACAAAATACCAGGTAGAAGGATTCCTCAAGTAAAAATTCAATCCACCACACTGAATATACTACACAGTAGCTTCGAATCATAGTTGCACAGGAAAAACCAGCGATGTCCTGGTTTAAGTTTCATGTATGAAACCTTGTTCAAATCATTATTTGAATTATTTTAAAAATAGATCAAAGTTTTAGATCAATCTGACTCACTTTCTTGAAGAAAAAATATAGCTACTTAATTAAGCTAATGTGGGACTCTGCTATGCTTCAATTTAATATATTAGAACTTTGTTATGCTTCAACTTAATATTTTAGAGAGGATAAATGAGGTTTTTCTTGATAAACCTAATTTTGTATTCAACTTATTTTATCATTATTTTCATTTCTTTTTTTATTGATCGAAGGTAAGACAACATTATTAGTTTACTTGTGTCTTGTAGAAGGAATAGTACTACATTATATAATCCTGCTTCTGCTAGGAGAAGGCACACTAGGCCACACTAGTAAAGAAAAGTCAAAGACAAAATCTTATTTTAAGTATATATGACTTCAATTTATCAGTGATTGCCTATCCTATGAACTTAAATTTAAGTTAAAAATATATTTGTTTTTACAAAGAAACACCAATTTATTTGACAAGGTATATTGAAAAATATATGTGTTAATTATAACTGAATATATCTAGGAACTTTCATTTTTGTTATTTTTATCTCTCCTAGTTTCTTTGAATGCGAAACCTCTAAAGTTTGTTTCTTGTAATGTTCTCGTTTCTCATTTCTGGTCACATAGTGTGTACCATAAACTTAATCAGGAGCCGCCCCATTTTTGGTTAAATTCATGTTCAAACTTTGAGAACTAATAAAATGAGCTGAGTGCAATTCTTGATAATATTTGTGTACACGGTATCATATGAAGTTGGTTTTGCTTTGGCTAACTGAGAAGTGCCTGTCAATGGGAAATATGATGAAAGACTTTAAAGTGGAGGCCATACTGGATTCAACCCACAAATTCTATGTCCAATTCAAAGGACCCGAAGACAGTAAGTTAGACTAAGTCCATGGTTTTTGTTTCTTTACTTGCGATAACAAATGCTCCATGTCAGTGATAATAATTTACTAAATTGTAGATTGTTTCTGTTGAGCTGAAATAGTTTATAACGTTTTGTTTGACTATTGTGATGCTCTATTTCTTGAAATCTCCCTCATATCAATGTATGTAGTCTTCTTTCCTTATTTTATAAGTTATAGATGCTTTGCTACGAGAGACCAGGATACATGTTTCTAGCTTATTTCATGTTCACATTCTCTTTCTCGTCTTGACATTAGAATGTTTGATACTAATCGATTTATATGCATAATTAATTCTACAAGCGTGTTGGGTTCATGTTTCTTTGTTCTGTGAATCCTATGTGTACCATAAACTTGATCAGGAGCCACCCCATTTTTGGTTAAACTCCTGTTAAAACTTTGACAACTGAAAAAATCACTCGAGTTTTATATTTCACAGAATCTGACATAATAGTTCAAAAAAACTAAAAAAAAGAGTTGAATTTTAAATTTTACACAGAATCCAGCATAATGGTTCTAAAAAAAAATTAAGTTAGCATAGATCCAAATAAATTTTAATTTAGCATAGATCAAATTTAAACATAAATGTACCCAGAACAAAGAGCAATCTGAAGGTGTAAATTTCGTAATCATTTTTTTTATTAATTCAATTCTTATTAAATGACATAAAATTAAAAAAAGAAGAATTTTTATAGGTATATCATGCCCAAATAGATAGAGGACGTGGTTTCATGTATTTTATACAACAAAATCATCGAGCTCATTCTATCTTTGTGGCTGGTAAACATAGTCGGGACTCTCTAGCCTTCTCTCTTGTTCTATTTAAAATTTCCCATTTCTTGTAACGTAGTATAGATCTCTTTGCACCTTAGCAAATTGCGCACATACTATGTTTGATTTTACCTTCTATCAATAAGTATTTGTTTCGTTAACCCGATGCAAGCTATTTTGGCTTAAAACCCTTATTGCACAAGTTAACTTTCAACTTCGTTTTTTTTAACTTCTCACATGGTATAATGTCATGTGTTATACTCTTTTTATTTTATTCTCTAAATCTCTTCAATGTATTCCTTTATTCAACATCTATCTTCGTTGCTTCATCTGTTGCATCACAAGATAGGAAAACTCGCAGTAAAAATTTTTGTATTTTTATGAGCTTATGAATATGTTAGTAGTTTATTTGGGTTAAAGTAACGTGCTATGGTTTTTCAGATTTTATTTTTAAAATCTATTCAGCATGTTCCTTTGTATTTTATTTTTATTATGGATGCTTCATCTGTTGTATTACAAGTATAGAAGTCTCACATCATACTCTTATGTGATCACATATATGGTCAACCACATTGATCTCTATTTAGAACATCAAAACAGTTTATAGTCCTATATGAACATGTTATTATAAATATTATGGTATTGATGTTATAACTTCAATATATTATTTATAGTCATAGGTTTGCATCACAATCATTTGAATTTCACAATACATGCAAAGGTTTGTTGTCTTTTCCAATAGGGCATTTGAATTAGCTGATGCAAATATAACATATTTTAAAGTGGACCTTTTGATTCTTATGGTCAAAGAACTCCTATTTATTTTTCTTATATTCTAAAATGAATTTAAAGCACAATTTTTTTGTCTTCTTTATTTCCACTACTTCATTATCTGATTTTAAACAATAGCAGAGTTATTTTCATTAATGGTCCTAAAGTTTATATGAACCCTTAGAGCATGGCTTATACTTGATTAAGGAAATCAATGTGTTGTTAATCTGGTACAATAATGTTGTTTTTGACAATCTTGTAGCTTCCTCCCTTAATGTTAATTAGGGCAACCTGCTAGCTAATTATATATTTTTTGTTTAGAAAAGTCAATAGGACTTGTGTTGAGTAAACTAGGTTCGATCCATTGGAGCTATAATTAAGTTGATAAGAGCTAGATGTTTTCTTATTCTCCTTAAATATTTTGGTGAAAAGATAAAAAATTTCAAGGAAAAAAAATACAGGACTAAAGTTTCCGAGGAGGAAAATACAAGCAAGTTTTGGGATCCTCTATACATGTCTCATAAAAATAAATAATTAAATGGTTTGGTGCTTCTAGAATCTATTTCATATCATAGAATAGTTAGAGCTGGCACAACCCATTTTACAAGTAGGTTATTTACTTCGGCTTTTAGAAGATCAATGCCCATAGAAATACTTGTCTCAATTTTTTTAGTTCATCTATGTCACCTTGTTGTTGAATTTTTGAGTCTTGACCTGAGCTTGTGTCTCTCTCAGGTAGATTTGGTAAATTTAATATATTTCAACATTGCCTTATGAGAAGTTGTTTTACAAATTTGAAGGATTCTTTGACTGATCCAATGTTGTGCCGTATTGGAACAACAATATTATATTTGGTGATGGGTTTTAAGATGTTGCATTATTAATTTATTGTGCATGTATGAAATGGTGTTGAGAGCTAAGCTCTTCTACTACAACTTTAAAGTATTGATTACTGTTTAATTTTTTAATGATTAGATTGTTGGGATGCTAAACAAAATTCATTGTTTAATCTTTGTACAAGTTTTTACCAGGGTGGAGAGTGGAAGGTTATTGTGGAATTACCAGATGATTATCCATATAAATCACCACCAATTTTATTTTGGAATAAGATCTACCATCCCAATACTGATGAGTTGTGCATACCCATTACAACCTAGCAAAATGTTTTAGCTTTTTTCCACTTCACATATCTTACTCATTTTAATTTAGTCAATAGTTTCAATTGGTTTTAATAATTTTTGGGTCATAGACTTAAGAAGAGGTTATTGTAAGTTGAAAGGACCTTTTGAAATTTCTATTGAGATTTTGGATAGGAATGAGTTTCCACCAATATAACGTGTTGTTGCATTCCCACTCTTTGTTTCTCCAATTTGTCTTCCCTTGTTTTATTATTAGAAGAAATTCAAGTGATGCTCATTTATCCTAAATAGACCCTTACCATAAGGGGCATTCCTAGTCAATATACAAATGCAGAGAATATTCCCTACCCATTCCCATTTCCTCGATATGCAGGACATGTGGGGTATCCATCTTAATGGAACTTTGGTTTGTAGTGCATGGAGTCTAAATTTTTGCATGTAGTTTCTAAGAAGATGGTGGGATAAACCATAATGCTCAGAGAAAATGTTAAATTAGATAGGCTGGTTTTGTGTGTGTTTGTTTATATTGGATTTTCTTTTGAATCAATATGTGTGGTCTAATTAAATCGATCAACGGTCATGATCACTCCTCGTCCTTATCCATTTCTTGGGTTTAATTTATTGTTTTTTCACACTGTTTTTGTTATTTTTTACCACATGTATCACTATAGCTGCTCCATTTACCACTGAAGGATTATGTTACTGTCCTATGATGAACCCCTTGCATTGTCAATTGGTAAGTGAGTTTTTCTCTTCTCCATTTGGTTTGCAGGTTAAATAATCCAGTTTACTGTTGATTTTACAAGCGTGTTCACCATGGTAAACATGGCATGAAGTGCAAGATCCAAAAACCTCATAGACGAGCTGAAATCTAGGGACCCCAATGCTAGGGTATATACTAACATTGAGAGAGTTGTAACTGAAACCTTTGCCTTGGATTGGGCTCGCGTATACTCTATATTCGAAAATGATGACCCTTTGGAGGTAGAGAATGATGTCCAGGCCTTCTAGAACATCTCCAATCCCAAATCCATGCTATTGTTTCTCACCCACCTATCATGCCTTGCACAAATGTCGTCTGTTGCTTGGTTAAACTTGCCAACCCCAACACATAGATGTTCAGGGATGCTAGTAAATTCCCTCTTGTCTCCTTCAAACCAGAATTCATTGTAGGGATGTATTCCCTCAGTACCCCCCAATAGTTACTCATTGAATAATTCCTGAATAATTCAATTCCCAAATTCAATATTGATGAATTGATCAAATCTTGGATGGATGCGCCAAATATTTATGCTCGTAGACTTGACATGCAGTATCCCATTTTTTGGTTCAAAGAACCTTATTCACTACTCGTTGCCATGTTCTGGAAACTGTATGGCCTTCCAAAATTATCATACTTCAGAAATGTATGGGATCCTATAGCATATCATATCATTTCCACTATCCAATCATTTAGTTGGGCTCAAATACTATCGATGGTTTTGAGGGATTTTATTTCGCAAAACTAGCAGACTAAATCATCCAAAAAGCCCAAGTTTTATCTTTATTCTTATGTGGTAGATATCATCTGCTCCTCCTTTTCCTTCCCTGCCATGAATTGGAAGTGGATCAAGCAAAGTACACTTGTTCACATCTATTGTTCATCTTCATGGGAGGAAAATTATTTTCCTATGATTTATGAGTCTTCTTAGAAAAATATTCGCCAATTTTTTACAATATTTTATAACTTAGTGAAAGATTCACCAATTTTTACAATCTTTTTTAATGAAGTGAAATATTCGCCAAGATTTTACAACATTATATAATAAAATGAAAGATTTGCCAAATATTTTATATATACATATTATATTATTGATAACATTGCCTTCAAATTTCTTATATATCGGAGAGATTCGACCATTTTTTATACATATAAATCTAGGGGGGTTCTTAAAATCATCCCTATAACCAAGCCATGTTATCTTTATTCCAACCTTTATTGAGCCACAGGTGGTCTTGGACGGAATTTAAGGCAATTTTAGGGAGTTTTTGGTCTCCCATGTGATTTATCTTACACATGTGCATGAAGTACCTTGTCATATCAATGCTCTTTATGTGGGGAGGTATGCTTCTATAAGAATAATATGATAAGGCATATTAATTTTAATTCTAAGGTTATACATTATAAAATGATTCTAGATTTACTCGATATTTCTCCAAGATTCCCTAGAGATGTTACACCCCCAAAATTCACAACTATACAAGATAATGGGAGTGACGAGAGTTTCAAACATGAACTTGTTTTAATCCCACATCACAAGGTGAGCAGATTTACAGTTGTTCTGAATACCAAAAAAGGCTTTCCACCCTCCATTAATCATTTTCTCAATGTTATGGTTCCACTCGAGCTTGTGATGAATATCAATTTTGAGATACTTATAGGAAGAAACTTCCTCTAGCTTGTTATTGTCATATATACATTTATCATAAGTGATATTCTTGGACTTGATGATCATTAATTTTGTTTTGTCAGTGTTAACAATTATGCCCATGTTAGAGAAAAAATCCTTTAGAGTTCTTAATTGCTTATCAACGACGAAGGTACTTCTTTCCATAAGAACAATGTTAAGCCCTTAATGATGGCACATTACCCCATATAGTGTAGCACATTACCCCTTATATTGTGGTGCATTACATATTTATGTTGGCTTGGGGATATTAGTTTCTATTGTACACCTTTGTCTCCTCTATATAGGAAGGAAATATTCTCATTTTAGTCATCATTGTATATTTTCTTGTCTTGGGTACAAATGTACATTGTGTAAGGAGGTTCCTCCCTCGAATAGAATTTTTTTTATCTTTGTTATTCATTATTAAGGCATGTATTACTCTCTTTTGGTTTATTTCTTCTATTTTTATGCTATTTCTGGGACTTGGTTGCATAAGATTTGGTATTAGAGCTCTCTCCTCAGGATTGGATTCTGGAAAATGAGTCATCATGGAATTTTCTCCATAACTTTGTTTCTACAAGGGTTTAGAGATCTATGTTCAAAACCCACTTCTAAAACATGTCGAAATAGCTCTAGTCCAAAATTCAGATCCTATTCTAAAACAGTATTTCTAGGGAAAAAGGTCATATTTGATGTATTCGAGATCCAAATTGAGTGAGACCAGTTGCATCCAAAATAAGATGGAGCAAGGTATACATTGTATAAGTTTCTGCTATAGAAACGAAATATTGGACACATGGCATACTATACAATTTCTCTCTTCTAGATAGGACAAAAATAAGAATTTTTTTGGATATTTGCAATAAATTTTCTTTGGAACATCCAAATTAGGTCATAACTATGGCATTGGAAAGAGGACACATCAGGGTATCATAAGCCGAAGTTTCAAAACGGAAGAAGTTGAAATTAAAATTTCACCTCAATTACAAATTAGCAATAAAACAATCATCTAATCAGGGTTTGAAAAAGGTATGTCATTTTTCATTTGAATAGCTTTGAGTAGAAGGATCTATTTGTGGTAAACCCTAGGGTGTGATATATTGTTCAAAATGTCACCAAAAGGAAGTGGAAAGAATCAGACTCCACTCAAACCTCTAGAGGATTCATCCCCCACATACGATAAAATAGAAGACATGTCTTTTAGGGTGTCCAAGTTGGAAGATATGATTAAAGGAAATGTGAAAATTGATGACTTAGTTAAATTAGAAAAGAAGATTGGCTAGTAAAGAGGATCTCAAAGGGATGGATAGAAAAGAATATATTCGATACCTAAAGGAATTGATGAAGGATATAAAAATATATTTATTCCTCATGTATCTACTCAAGAAGAGGATAAGGAGGAAAAATAGGACTTATTCCAGTCACGTCTAAATAAAATTGAAAAACAATTGGAGAGTAGGATATTGGATTCCTCAAAAGTTGATGATTCACTACAACATCATGGGTTCAATTCAAGTCTAAGGAGCTACTTTATCCCCAATATTGACATGATAAATTTTTATGGAAAATATCCAATCACATTGATTTTTTCAGATGGAACAATTCTTTGATCTACACCAGGTTCCCACTTTGCAAAAGGTAACTATTGCATCCTTATATTTAGAACCTGTTCAATTTGTATGGTACCAATGGATTTGTGGTCATGAAAAGGACTCTACTATCTATTGGTCTATATTCACAGAAGAATTGATTGCACAATATGGGGATATAAATAACAATACCTTCTTTATCCATTTGTTAAATCTCAAGCAAAAAGGTCTAGTTCCAAGCACATCAATTAATTTCAGCAGCTAAGTCTAAGAGTGAAGAATATTTCATAAGATAATTTGTTAGATATGTTTATTGGAACCTTGAAAGATATCATTCAACATGAGGTTCATCTCTTTGAACCATAATCCCTAGAGAAGGATTTGATGATAGAAAGGAAGGTTGAAAGTAAAAATATGGCAATGACTACTAGAAAGGCCTTCTCGAACACATACAGAGAAAATAATGTTCCTTCTTATAAACCACCACAAATTTTGACACGCCAACAACTATATGAAAGAAGAGAAAAATGATTATGATTTAATTGTGACAACAAGTATAGTAAGGGACATAAGTGCAGTGAGAAGAAATTATTCTACATATATTATGAAGAGGAAGAACCAAAATAAAAGGAAACTTCAGGAGAAATAGAAGATGACACTTCAAAAGAAATAGAAGAGGACACTTCAGAAGAAATTACTCCCAGCATATCTTGTCATGCATTTGATGGAATTAGCACTCCTCAAACTATCAAGATCAAAGCATACATAAAAAACAAGAAGGTAACAATGTTAATTGATTCCGGTATTATTAATAATTTCATTAATTGTAAATTAGCCAAAATTCTTAATTTCTTTGTATATCCGACACCAGAGTTTCAAGTTATGATTGCAGATGGAGGAACTATAAATTTCTCAGGGAAATGTCATAATATCAATATTGCTATGGGAGGATATGTATTGAATAGTCCAATGATTTCTATCTCAATGGGTGGGGTTGATGTTATCTTAGGTCATCAATGGTTACAATCATTGGGAATAATGTCTTTTAATTTAAAAAAAAAAATCATGAAATTTTCATGGGAAGGAAAATAATAAGAGTTAAATGGTATCACATGAAAACCAAACAAGGTCATAATCTCTAATGGTATGACAAATTTGTTGAAAAAGGGACATCAAGGTGTAGTTGCATAATTATGCTCATTAGATGTTCAAACCTCAAAGTTCCCTATATCCCCAGATTTCCAAAGGGTCATTAATAAGCATTCCAAGGTATTTTAATATAATCCCAAAGGGATTCCACCTATTTGAGACTTTGAACATGCTATCTAGTTAATTCCATACAATGTTTCTACTAACATCAAGCCTTACTGATATCCCTACATCCAAAAGAGTGAAATTGAGCATACGGTTGTTGAAATATTAGAGGCTAGAATAATTAGGCCTAGCCAAATTTCTTACTCTGAACCAGTGGTAATGGTACCTAAGCCAGATGGATCATGGTGTATGTGTCCTGTTTATAGAGAGCTCAAAAATATCACCATTAAAGTTAAGTTTCCCATTCTTGTCATTGATGAGTTGTTATATGAATTACATGGAGTAGTTGTCTTCACAAAGTTGGATCTTTATTTCGAGTATCATCATATTCGAATGAAGGATGAAGAAATACCCAAAACAACATTCTTAACTCATGAAGGTCACTATGAATTTTTGTTCATGCCATTTGGTCTAACAAATGCGCCTTCCACATTTCAAGGTTTCATGAATTCGAATTTCAATCCTTCACTTAGAAAATTTGAGCTAGTATTCTTTGATGATATACTAATCTATATAAAATATGGGGAAGAACATCTTCAACATGTTGATAGGGAACTACAACTACTAAATGAGAAAGAATTGTATGCAAAACCCTCAAAATTTTTCTTTTGGATAAAGGAGGTAGAGTATTTGGGTCATATTGTATCTCATGAAAGTTTCAAAATCAAAGCCATGATGGACTGGATGATTTCCAAAACCATAAAGGATCTTAGAGGATTCTTAGGTCTAACAGGATAGTACCATAATTTTTTTCAGAACTATGGAAGAATAGAAGCTCCTCTAACAAGATTACTAAAGAAATATGCATCTTCTTGGACTCCAGAGGAAACTCAAAATTTTAGACAACTCAAAGTGGAAATGTGTAAAGATCTTGTTTTGGCGACACTCGACTTCACAAAAACCTTTATTGTGGAATGTGATTCTTTAGGAAATGGAATTGGAGTCATACTAATGCAAGAAGGACACCCTATTTCCTTCACAAGTCATCCAATCAAGGGAAAGAACTTAAAAAATCCCATTTATGAGAAGGAAATGTTGGCAATGCTACATGCCTTGAAGAAATGGATTCCCTACCTTATGGGGAGACATTTCAAGGTTAAAATTGATCATGATAGCCTTAAATACTAATTGGAACTAAGGATATCTTTAGAAGAGGAACTAAAATGGGTGACAAAGATGTTGGGATATGACTTTGAAATCATCTACAAAAATGGGAAGAAAAAATGTTGTCGCAGATGCACTCTTTAGGAAAGATGAGGATGTTGAAGCATTATTCTATGATATATCAATCATACAACTAGATTGGATAGATTAAGTAAGGGATGAATTAAAAAATGATGAAGAAATATGGAAATTCATTCAAAATATACAGCAGGATCCCATTGCCTCTAATACATTCAGGTGGAAAGATGACTTGATATGGTACAAGGATTGCTTACATTTTGGTAAGAGTTCCCATCTCAAGAAAAATGTACCTTTTGAATTCCACTTCTCACCAATAGGAGGTCACTTAGGTTTCTTAAAAACCTACCACAAGGTAAAGAAAGATTTTTTGGGGTTGGGCTTAAAACTAATGTTCAAATTTTTTTGACAGAATGTTTGATTTTCCACTGAAATAAAGTGAAAATAATTAATACCTCAGGTCTCCTACAACCACTTTCCATTCTAAGCCAAAGGTGGACATATTTCTTGATAGATTTAATCATAGGTTTACCAAAGTCCGAAGGAAAGAGTGTCATCATGGTGGTTGTTGATAAAATTACTAAGTATTCACACTTCAATGTACTATCTCACCCCTTTAAAGCAAGCACTATCACCAATTATTTTATGGAGACAATCCAAAAACTACATGGTACTCCAAATATTACAATAAGTGATAGGGATCTGGTTTTTACTAGCAACTTTTGGACCGAACTATTTTCTTGTTTGGGCACTCAAATGGCTCATATCTCATCTTATCATCCTCAATCTGATGGACAAACATAGATCGTAAAAAAATGTTTGCAAGGGTATATTTGATGTTTTGCAGTTGATAAACAAACACAATGGGTCAAGTGGTTACCCTTGGAAAAATGGTGGTATAACACTTCCTTCCATACTTTATAAAAAATGACCCCATTTATGGCAATTTAAGGCTATCATCCACCATCCATCACATCTTCAGTAAGAGACTCCTCTAAGGTTCAAACAGTGGAAGACCACACGAATAATCAACAACATGTTCTTCAACTCTAAAAGGAAAACCCGAATCTAGTACAAAAAGCATATCAACACCGCAGTGGACAAAGCTTTAATGTTGGGGATTGGGTGTTTCTAAGACTACAACCATACAAACAAATTTTCTTGAAGAACACCAAGAAGGATAATAAATTATCACTAAATACTACGGTCCCTACAAGGTGCTACAAAATATTGACAGTATGGCCTGTAAATTGGAACTACTTGTTGTCACGTCCCCAACCCTCTGACCTGTGAAGAGGATGCAACCATGGCATTAGCCATCCGGGCTACTAGCCCCATAAACACATGAATTCATAAAAATGCTAAAATAGAATGTGTTGAAGTATAACATGCACAGATGCAATTATTTATCATACACAACGGAAGCAACATTCATTCATACAAGCATTCATTCAACATATTCATCACATTCATTAACGGAAAATATAGTTGCATAAGTAAAATAGGAAAGATTACTTATCTTATGAAGAAATTGTTCCGCAACCAGCTACGTTGCTGCAATGTTCCACCCAACCATAGGCCAGCGTACTCCTTAATCTCTCAGTAGCGCCGCCACCCCCGAGCTGGGCATAATTCTCTAAGGGATAAGGGAACAAGCAGGCTTACACATAGCCAAGGATACACAAAACACAACCAAGCCTTAATCTCTCAGTAGCGCCGCCACCCCCGAGCTGGGCATAATTCTCTAAGGGATAAGGGAACAAGCAGGCTTACACATAGCCAAGGATACACAAAACACAGCCAAGCCAACACAATTGGGTTTATCAGGCCATCCAGGAGTTGGGAAAGGATAAATGCTAAGCTGGTGAGCTCATTATAGAGCCAAGAACACCTACACCATAACTAGCTTGGCTTCTAAGACACCCATACACACCCAACAAAAGGAATCAGTCCCTTCTCTGCTACATAGTCCCTCAGGCCTTGCATTCCCTTCCAGTGCTATTCAGGGCTTGTGGAGAAGAAAGCCAGCCCTCTAGCTCTGTCTATGTGGTTTCCATCCACTAGGTTTATCAAGCAAACCAATCCCCATCCCTGCTCCCAACACAGTCCGAAGACCAATCATTGCACGCAGGAAATTAATCAACAATTACAACTTAATAGGGGAAAACTATTTCTTGAGTCGTTCTTGGCCCTATCATGGCCAAAACGACTCCCAAGTGAATTACAACATCCCCCAAACGTAACAACAACCACAATCACAGCATGAGGAAAAACAGTAGTCCGTCCTGGACAACTAAGCAAGTGGAAGGACTTACACAGGCTGCACGGGGAAGGAAATACATACTCTTAGCCAGTGCGTGAAAATGAACAGACTTCCATCCCAAAAATGTAAATAAGGCCCCAACGAAACACACTATCATGTAAGGGAGACTGCAGCAACCCATAATCAGTCTATGAGGAAGGTATCCGCCCACATTGTCCATAGAATCCGTAGAGGAAAACAACGTGAGTAAAACCGAGTAAATTCCTATGCGTGAGGATGAATAAGACTTTCGCTCCTGTGTGAGGATGAATAGACAATCGTGGGGAATGAACAGACCACAGAGATCATGCGTAGTGGAGAGTGCATGAGTGTTTCAGCACTGTCATGGGAAGAGTGGAATGCCTGGAGAGTTCGCTTCATTTTTCCCAATGTGAGGTTTATTGTTGATGGAGTGTGTGGATGGGAAAGGATGGACAATCCTGCCACCCCCACTCCCAAAACAATAAATTCCCCAACTACTCAGCAACAATTCTTAATGGTGGTGGTTGGGTAAAACAAAGAAATATGACACATGGATTTTTCCCTCATGGATCAAGGTTTGACATTCCCCCACCCTTATCCTTGTGAAAATCACGCCCCTTCTCAATTTAGGTGCTGTGAATGTAGCTGGTCAGGTTCATTTAATTTAAGATACATATTTACATGATGCTAAATATTAATATGTATGTTGCATGCCCTGCTATAACATCAGTGACAATTTCAACCTAACACAGAGCATAACCAATCAATGGTGGGGCCTTGGCCTTTAGCTCTGCACCATGATCATTTACAATATATACATCATATACATCTAATGCAACGGGGTCAAAACTGGGGTGTTACATTCCCCTCCCCCTTCAATAGCACTATCCTCAGTGCTTTACAAAATTTGAACAAAATGATACACTGGTACCACCTCAGTGTTCCGCAGAATTGAACAAAAATGGATGTGCCAATCGCATGGCATCCTCCAGCTCCCATGTAGCCTCTTCAGGTCTGTAGTGCTCCCATTGCACCTTTACCTGCCCGATGGCCCGGTTTCAGAGCATTGTGACCTTCTTGTCAAGGATGTGCATTGGCTCGATTCAGAACTCTCCCTCGGGTTCCACCTGAATCACATCCCAATTTATCACATGGTTAGGATCATGTACATATTTCTTAAGCAAAGAAACATGAAAAACATTATGAGCTCTAGTATTAGTAGGCAATGCAAGTCTATATGCAATAGGCCCTATTCTCTCAAGCACTTCAAATGGCCCACAGTATCTAGGTGACAACTTGGTACAACTTCCAAGCTTCAAGGAACTCTTCTTTGTCCTCACTCTGAGGTAAACATGATCCCCAACACTGAACTCCCTATTCACCCTATGCTTATTTGCATAGATTTTCTGTCTGTCCTGTGTTACTTTCAGATTTTGAATGATCTTTATAACCTCTTGCTCCGTTTCCTTGAGAAATTTTGGCCCAAGCACAACCCTATCCACTGGGTTATCCCAAGTCACTGGTGTTCTACACTTTCTTCCATACAAAGCTTCATACAGACTCATCCCCAAGGATGCCTACTGTCCATTGTTATAAGAAAACTCTACCATGTGTAAGTAATCTTCCCACTTGGTTGGTTTGTCCATCACGTACATGCGAAGCATATCTTCAAGTACCTGATTAACTCTCTCTATTTTCCTATCTGTCTGAGGATGGTATGCAGTCCTGAAGTTTAGCTTTGTACCCAAATCTGCAAACAACCCCTTCCAAAGTTGGAAGTAAACTTGACATCTCTGTCAGAGACTATTCCTTAGGAAATCCATGCAATTTGAAAATCTCCTTCATGAATATCTTTGCAATGTCATCAGTCTTATGCGTAGACTTAACCGGTATAAAATGTGCTACCTTTGTCAACTTGTCTACCACAACCATGATGGAATCATGTTGTCTCCAAGTCATCGGCAATCCTGTAATAAAATCCATGGAAATAACTTCCCATTTCCATTCTAGAACTGGCAAAGGCTACAACAAACCTGTTGGATGTTGATGCTCAACCTTTATCTATTGACATTACATACACCTTGAAATGTACTTAGCCATATCCTTTTTCATTCTTGGCCAAAAGTACTGCTTTCTAGCTGTAGCAATTGTCTTCTGATATCCTGGGTGACCAGAATACGGAGCTTGATGGATTTCATCCATAAAATATCTCCTCAAATATGCTACATCTGGAATATAAATTCTACCTTTATAAGTGAGAAGTCCATATTCTTCCAATTTATATCCCTCATACCTCTTCTCAAGACCTTGTTGCTGCAAATTGTCTTTTACCTGCTCAAACAATTTGTCTCCAGCGACATGATTAACAATCTGCTGCCTCAAATCTGATTGGCAAATACTAAGAGATGCCACATGCATTTCTTGCATCTTCCTGCTGAGTGCATCAACTAACTTGTTCTCTTTCCCTTTTATGTGCTTGATTTCAAAATGAAACTCACCTAAAAATTCCATCCATCTTGCTTGCCTAGCATTCAGAGTAGGCTGATCAAACAAATACTTCAGTCCACAGTGATCTGTTCTGAGCTCAAATCTTATACCCATCAAGTAATGTCTCCACATCTTGAGAGCATGTACTATGGCCACAAGCTCTAGATCATGAGTGGCATAGTTCTTCTCATGCTCCTTCAGCTTTCTTGACTCATAACATATCACGTGGTTCTCCTGCATAAGGACTCCTCCAAGCCCTTGTTTGCATGCATCGATACACACCAAAAAATATTTCTCTGGATCTGCAACCTTTAATACTAGTTCACTGGTGAGAAGGTTCTTCAATTGCTGGAAGCTTTCTTCACACCTCGATGTCCATTCGAACTTCATCCCCTTCCTTTGCAAGGAAGTGATGGCATGTGCAACTTTGGAGAATCCCTCAATGAATCTCCTGCAGTATCCTGCAAGTCCCATGAAAGATCTTACATCTGTCACATTTCTTGGAGTAGGCCAATTCATAATGGATTCAATCTTTTCAGGGTCCACAGATATACCCTCCTCTGAGATAATGTGACCCAAGTACTGAATTCTATCTCTATAGAAGTCACACTTGCTTAGTTTTGCATACAATTGATGCTCCCTAAGAAATTTCAATTTCAATCTCAAATGCTCTTCATGCTCTTTCTCATTCTTAGAATAAACAAGAATGTCATCAAGGAAAACAAGAACAAACTTGTCCAAATACCTGCTAAAGACACTATTCATAAGGCACATAAATGTAGCTGTTGCATTTGTGAGGCCAAATGGTACCACTACAAACTCATAATGCCCATACCTTGTCCTAAAGGCTATCTTATGAATGTCTTCATCCTTGATTCTCACTTGATGGTAACTAGACCTCAAGTCAATCTTGGAAAATACCTTTGCTCCCCTCATTTGATCAAAGAGGTCATTAATCCTAGGCAAAGGATATTTATTCTTCACAGTAACCTTGTTCAATTGTCTGTAATCAACACATAATTTGAGTGTACCATCTTTCTTCTTTACAAACAAAACTGGTGCTCCCCAAGGAGACACACTCGGCCATATATACTTCTTTTCCAATAACTCTTGCAGTTGCATCTTCAAATCTAGCATCTCTGGTGTACTCATCCTGTAGGGTGACTTGGACACTAGTGTTGCTTCTAGCACAAGTTCAATAGTGAAATAAACATCCCGCTTTGGAGGAAGCCCCAGAATCTCATCAGGAAACACATCCCTGAATTCCCGTAACACTTGATAGTCCTCCAACCTCGGAGTTTTATCACCAAATGTCTCCAAAATCTGAGCTGCATACAACTGGAAACCCTTCCTATAGAACTTCTTTAACTGCATTGCTGAAACCTGCAGTACTGAAATCACCTTTGGAATTCCTTTCACAACTACTAGGTTCCCTTATTCATTCATGCATTCGAAAGTCTTATTGTAACAGTCAATCTTCACCCTGTGAGCTTCTAACCGATCCATTCCAATGAGAACATCATAGGAACCAAGTGGTAGAACATTCATATCTACACAAGTGACCAATTCATCCATGACCAATGGACATTTCTCTACCACTTCACTAACCTTTCTCTTAGTTCCATTGGCTAGCTGAACTAACCAAGATTTCCTATGCTTTACCTTCTTAAAAGCACAATTCTCCACTACTCTAGGAGTAATGTAACTGTGAGTAGAACTAGGGTCAATCAAAATAGAAACAGATTGTTCAGCAATCTTACCTACTACTTCAACCATAGTTGACTGGTGATCTGCCTGGCGGTCCTCCAGTGCTACATAAATCCTAGGGACTGCCCTTTCTACTTGACCCACTGTTTCTGCTTCTTGAATATTATAAGCTGGCCTTGTACTCTCATTCTCGAGTGGACAATTCTGGAGCATGTTGGGGTCCTCCACATTTCCAACATTGAAGTGGTCCTCTATTCTGTTGTGGATATTTAGGATTTTCTCCTCTCACTCCAATTGGCTTATTCGCAGCTTAGGATGGCTTCTTCTGCTGATTCCTAAAGTTAGAAGGTTTGAAATGTTTCTTTCTTTGGTCAAACTTCTCGTTCTTCTTGTCCTTCCATGCCTTATGGTAATCCGGTTTACCTTTGCTTTGCTCATAGCAATAATTAGCTTTTCTTATTGCTTCTTCAAGAGTTCTAGGTTCATAAAACTCAATTTGATCTTTATAAGATTGAGGTAATCCACTTAGAAAATGATGGATCCTCACTTTTTAATCTCTGATGTACCGGACATACCTTAACAACTCCAAAAACTTATTTGCATATTCTTCCATGGTCTGGTGTCCCAATCTCAGCTTGTGAAACTCCTTAATCCTGTCATCATAATACCTGTCAGAGAGGTATTTCTTCTTGAAATACTTCTTGAATTATTTCCACTTAAGTCTCCTTTCACTAATCCTCTTTACTTGCTTGAAGTGTTCCCACCAAATGGATGCTCTTCCATTCAGATTGAATATGGCAACTCTTTCCTTCATGTTTCCTGAATAATCATGCACTTGAAAGTACTTCTTTATCCCAAGAAACCAAGATTCAACGTCTTGTCTAGTCTTTACCTCACCATCAAATGTAGGAGGTTTAGCTTTCTTAAATTCATCTTGAGAGCGATCCCTATGGTGTCTCTTTTTTTTCTTTTTATGAGAAGAAGAACTTGAATCCCCACTAGATTCTTCAGAGTCAGATGATCCACTAGAAGTCCTTCTCCTTCTCCTAGTACTGCTCTTACTGCCTTCTGGTCTTGCTGTACCTCATCCAGAATCTATCTTCCTTTGCAAGTCTGTCAAAGTCTGCAACATTGCAACATTCAACTGATGCTGCTCTTCCTAGGCTTTGATCAAGCTTCTCATGGTGGCTGCAACATCTGATGGTTTCTCTTGGAATCTCCTTCCATTAGAATCTATGTCATCATTTCTATTATGGACATTTTCTCCCATGGCATCTCAGGCATGCTCGTAAGAATCCCGAGCATCATTTCCATCATGGGTTCTCATAACTGAACCACCACTTACTTACCAAACTGCACCGCCTGGAATACTGCCCTTGAAGGTGACTATGATTCTGCAAATGTGTTAGTAACACAATTGTTAGATGCATAACATTGATATCAATCATAATTACTTACCTTCTCCTGGAAAATCATAAAATAACAAATTTTCCCAAAACATAGAATTCTCCTCATCAAAGAACGTCTTCAGCCTTGTAAATCCACTGAAAAACTGCTGAATTTTCCTTTGTTCAATCGGGTCTCTTCGCAACTAATCTTCCGATGTATCAAGTCGCTAGTTGACTAAGCTTCCGACACTTTGGTGGTCTGATCTTCATCTTTCATCCGACGCTCATTGGCGGTCCAATCAACTAAATTTTTCTGACATTTCGAGCCGATCCTCCTTTGGATTTTGACGTATCGGTGGACCGATCCTCTAATTTTCTCCGACGTGTCGGTGGTCCAATCCTCTAAAGTTTTCCGACGTTTTCTGTACTTAAAAAAAATTTCAGAAATTTTTCTTCTTCTTTCCGTCACCACATTGGCTGCTCAAGAAACTATCCTTCCTTGACGTTTTGGTGATCAAAACAACTATCTTCTTCCGCTGTTCATTGGCGGTCGGGTGCACTATTCATCAAAAGGATAATTCACTAAACAGCCGCAATGGTGGGTAGTGATCCTACTGCGGGTTCTGTGGACCATAACTCATCGACTGTCGGAAGCTCTAGCTGCTAAACATTGCCGATGGCTGATCATTCCCAGACTTAGAATTTTTTTTGAAATTTTCCCTTATCCTTCCTTTTAGTCTTCCTTTCGCTGCTTGATCGGCTCAATTTTCTTCTTTTCATCAGTGAAATAGTTCCATCAACAGCTGCAATGGCGGCCCACCATCGTCGATCTTCTTCCGATCAGTGACCCAATATACTAAGGCATAACCTGATCAGTATCGACAGTCTCTTCTCTTCGGAAGGCTAGCACTCTAGGCTTCCAAAATGATGGGTGCAAAAACTACTATCTTCTTCCGATAGTCGATTATTTCTGCCTTAGAAAAATTTTAAAATTTCTTTACTATGCCGGTGATCGGAGGCCTTACCCATCGGAGGCGTAGTTGTCTACCCATCCGCAACGGTGGGCGCTCAATCAACTATTTTCTGTCGATAGACGTTGAGCACTTAGAAAATTTTCCATAATTTTCCATCCAGCTGTTCCCGTCGGGTATACTTCCACCTAGCTCCTCCACTACATCGGAAGTCTTTCCCACTAAGTCCTCCGATGACCCGACTGTTCCAACACTTAGACAATCTTGTGGAATTTTGCTGTCATCAAATTCTAATCTCTACTGGGCAGAAAGAAATCCTACCTCTGTCACTGCATCTTCGTGGTCCATTCAGGCCCATGCTGCAACATGAGCTCTGATACCATGCTGTCACGTCCCCAACCCTCCGACCGACGAATAATATGCAACCATGTCGTTATCCATCTGGGCTACCAGTGCCATGAACATGTGAATTCATAAAAATGCTAAAACAGAATGCGTTGAAGTATAACATGCACAGATGGAATTATTTATCATACACAGCGGAAGCAACATTCATTCATACAAGCATTCATTCAACATATTCATCACATTCATTAACGGAAAATATAGTTGCATAAGTAAAATAGGAAAGATTACTTATCTTATGAAGAACTCATTCTGCAACCAGCTACATCGCTGCAATGTTCCACCCAACCATAGGCCAGTGTACTCCTTAATATATTAGTAGCGCTGCCACCCTCGATCTGGGCATAATTCTCCAAGGGATAAGGGAACAAACAGGCTTACACATATCCAAGGATACACAAAACACAGCTAAGCCAACACAGTTGGGTTTATCAGGACATCCAGGATTTGGGAAAGGCTAAATGCTAAACTGGTGAGCTCATTATAGAGCCAAGAACACCAACACCAGAGCTAGCATGGCTTCTAAGACACCCACACACACCCAACACAAGGAATCAGTCCCTTTTCTGCTACACAGTCCCTCAGGCCCTGCATTCCCTTCCAGTGCTATTTAGGGGTTGTGGAGAAGAAAGCCATCCCTCTAGCTCTATCTGTGTGGTTTCTAGCCACGAGGTTTATCAAGCAAACCAATCCCCCAACCCTGCTCCCAACACAGTCCAAAGACCAATCATTGCACGGATGCAATTAATCAACAATTACAGCTTAACAGGGGAAAACTATTTCTTGAGTTTTTCTTGGCCCTATCGTGGCCAAAATGACTCCCAAGCGAATTACAACAACCCCCAAATGTAACAGCAACCACAATCACAGCATGAGGAAAAACAACAGTCCGTCCTGGACAACTAAGCAAGTGGAAGGACTTACACAGGCCTCACGGGGAATAAAATACATACTCTTAGCTGGTGCGTGAAAATGAAGAGACTCCCGTCCCAAAAATGTAAAGAAGGCCCCAATGAAACACACTGTCATGTAAGGGAGACCGCAGCAACCCGCAATCAGTCTATGAGGAAGGTATCCTCCCACATTGTCCACAGAATCCGTAGAGGAAAACAACATGAGTAAAACTGGGTAAATTCCTGTGCGCGAGGATGAACAAGACTTCCGCTCCTACGTGAGGATGAACAAACAATCATGGGCAACGAACAGACCACAAAGATCATGTGTAGTGGAGAGTGTGTGAGTGTTTCAGCACTATCGTGGGAAGAGTGGAATGCCTGGAGAGTTCGCTTCATTTTTCCCAACGTGAGGTTCATTGTTGATGGAGTATGCGGATCGGCAAGGATGGACAATCCTGCCACCCCCACTCCCAAAACAATAAATACCCCAACTACTCAGCAACAATTCTTAATGGTGGTGGTTGGGTAAAACAAAGAAAGATGACACATGGATTTTTCCCTCATGGCTCAAGGTTTGACATTCCCCCACCCTTATCCTTGTGAAAATCATGCCCCTTCTCAATTTAGTTGCCGCGAACGTAGCTGGTTGGGTTCATTTAATTTAAGATGCATATTTACATGATGCTAAATCTTAATATGTATGCCGCATGCCTGATATAACATCAGTGACAATTTCAACCTAACACAGAGCATAACCAATCAATGGCGGGGCCTTGGAATTTAGCTTTGCACCATGATCATTTACAATATATACATCATATACATCTAATGCAACGGGGTCAAAACGGGGGTGTTACACATGCATATTCATGAGTACATATAGTTTTCCATGTTTCTTGTTTGAAGAAGGTAATCAACGACAAGCTACCAGCTTAAACAATATTACCAAAACTTGATGAGGAAGGTAAAATGATCTTGGAGACTAAAGAAATAATTGAAATAATAAGTAGACAACTTCGAAACAAATCTATTCTATAGTATATCAGTAAATGGAAAAACTTACCCGTGGAAGATTCAACATGAGAAGATGATTCCTTCATATAACAGCATCCAGAACCACTTCAGCATTGAGGACAACACTTTTTGAAGGGGATGGGCATGTTAAACCCTTAATGATGGCACATTACCCATATAGTGTAGCAAATTACCCCCTATATTGTGGTGTATTACATATTATCTATGTTGGTTTAAGTCTATTAGTTGTTATTGCACACCAATTGTACACCTTTGTCTTCTATATATAGGAAGGATATATTCTCATTTTAGTCATCATTGTATATTGTATTTTGTTGGGTACATAAGTACAATGTATAGAGAGGTTCCTCCCTCAAAGAGGGTTGCTATTTATCTTTGCTAGAGTCAGGTCATGACCGATGAGAAGAAGGCATGGAAGAAGATGCATCCCCTATGGAAGAAGAATTATGGATAGAGCAGCAAGAAACTCTCCAATTAGAAGTTCCCCAGGAGGTAAAACCTCTATCTCTGACGAATCCGAATACCTAGATATGAGCCATTGTCGAAGAGGACCTCATACTAGGAGCTGGTGACTTTAGTATATGGAGTTGACTGGACGACGAGACATGCATTGGTAGACATCTAATTATCCATCGACCAGAAGAAGGAAATTGGGTCACGCTTCAAGCTGTACTCTCCAACCGAAGTATCCACTTACTTTACCCGACACATAAAGGAGCACCCCCCCTGGAAAATACAGCTTTGGAGAACACAGAACATTCAGAACTGTGGACGAACAATTGCAGTTGGAAATTGACAAAAGAAGTCGACAATAATCAACTGCTGGTCGAAGAAGAAACGAAAACTAAAACAACCGATGGAAATGAGAGTTCCGTCGAGGACAATTCTGTAGACAGGAATAAGAAAATAACCCCACTTCCCCCACCACCACTTCCACTTCCTAAATAAGACAGTGATAGTGACTCCGACATGGGTCACAGGTCAGCACACATCCCTCTATATGAGGGTGATGAGGACCCCAGATGAGAGTGGTTCATCTGTGAGTTGACTTGGGAGGCTAACCAAGTTACGTATGAAGACAGACAGATGGCACAGTTCGCTAGTGCCTTGAGGAAAATGGCATTAAATTGGTACATGATCTTTTCTAAAAGAACCCCCCGAGCAACCAAAGCCGAAGTCAAAGAACAATTTCTATCATTTTTTAAAACTCCAGATGCAAAACATCTGGGAGCAAAGAAGCTAAAGACAACATCGCAGAAGCCAGGAGAAACTGTCCACGATTACGATAAAAGATGGAAAGACCTTCTTAGCCAATTGGACTATGTTATTGACGAACAATTATTAATCCAGTGGTTTCTTATAGGTTTATCAAAGAAAATTCACTGACACATAAGTCTGGAGACATTCAAGACTTACGAAGACACGCTTACAAAATATCTCCAAGTAGAAATGGATGAGGACATACCAACATACTCCACCGATCACAGACTAGAAGAACATCTTGAGATCATACAGAAGTCATTAAAAGAATTTAACCTCAAAAGTCAAGATATCTGGTGCACAAAGTGCTCGATGGACAGACATTCAAAAGACAACTGTCAATTGGACATCAACCGACAGGACACCCAATTTGTGCAGACAAATTTTTTTTGTGACATTTGCCAAGAGCATGGAGACCATTCGACAAAAGATTTCCCATTCAATATGAATAATGGAAAAGCATCATGGTGTGCAATTTGTGAAACTAAAAATCATAACACTGCAAATTTCCATTTGAATCTCAAGAATTGACAGAATTATCATGCAGTCTATCAGACCAATGCAGTTGCATAGAATAATGAGCAAAACAACAAGCAAAACAATCAAAACAATAAAAGATATGAAGGTTGAAGATACGAGCACCGATATGACAATCAACGTGGAGGCTATGGAGGTCGAGGTCGATTCTTTAGGAATCGAGACAACTGACCACGTTAGCCCATCCAATGTTTCATATGTTGTAAGGAGGGACACCGACATACAGACTGTTCATATAAGGACATGACTGACCCAAAATTCTATACTAATTGTGGTGTAAGGGATCACTCATTAGAGGATTTCCCTATTATTCTTGAAAAGATAAATAAAAAGAAGAATGTTAATGTCTTTTCGTGTGTGCAAAAACATGATATTATCAATACAAAGAATTTAGATATTGTAACCCAACAAGGGACAAAAACAGGAAGAGATAACCCACGAATTAGAAAAATAAAAGAAAAAATGTCTACCTTGATCCAGTTAAAGAAAAACAAATATATAAAGATGCAACAAATATATTTAAAGAATTTGCTCGACAGAAAGAAGCAAATGACAATCGACATAGCACAGTAAAACAGCTAATACAACTAGTACAGAAAGATAACTTAGTATCTCAATTCATCGACTTATTATATGAAATAAAACACAACAACAACAAAAACAAACAAAGAATATATGCAATCTAAATCCAAAAGATAAAAGTTATGCTGACCCACTTGTCGAATTGGAAATTGAAGGATACCATGTCTGACAAGTTGTACTTTATTTCAGGTCACAGGTAAATATTATGACTCAAGACACATGGGAATAGTTAGGCAGACCTCAATTATATGAATCAGGCATATACCTGAAACTGGCAGACCAAGGATTAATTGAACCTATTGGAGTCTGCAAAAATGTCAACACAATGATAAAAGGTATATCGACTAAAGTCGACTTTGAAATTATTAACCCTAAGGAAGGATCCAGTTCCTTCCCAACATTAGTAGGTCAACCTTTGGGGAGAAAAATGAAATCCTTGATATCCTTGGACAAAAAAAGAATCAAATTAAAAGGGAACAGACAAAAATTCATAGTACCTATTCATCCATCCCAAGGAGAACCTTGGATTGAGCCTATCAATGAAGAATTCGACATCCGAAAACTCTATTAGATACAAAACAATGAAGATTATACAAAACCTAATATCTATGGAGAACTTCATTTAGGCAATCAAGACTTAGTAGGATATAATTCATATGTAGAATTATATGATTGGGAAGTTGAGAAATACGAAATGCAAGCAAGAGGGTGCTGGACTATTCAGAAAATATAGAAAAATCCCACCCAATAGTGCTTCATAGTATCCATTGTCACAAAAATATTTGAAACGAAAATTAGGGAATACCCTACTCTAAAACCAACAAATGTAAACACTACACAAATACCAAGATATAAGGAAAGAGAATCACCAGTCATGCATATCGAACAAGTATCGAAAAACATCGGTGAACATGGCCGACTTCAAAGCCTAGTGGAGACTTTTACAGGCCAAGCTGATAGATGGTGGGATACACATCAATCAAGACTGCAGACATGGAAAATAGCTTCAACTTTCTTCATAGAAAGATTTGGAGGGAAAAAAGTAACTAAGCAAGCCCAAATATCTATATTCATTCAAGGACAGAATCCAGAAGACCATATAAGGACGTGTGAAAAAGAATGGAAACATGTTGGGTACAAAGATGAACGTGCATGGCCACACCTGTTCCCATCAACCCTCTCCGACTTACCAAAAAATGGTACAAGATGGAAGAAGCCTGATGTGAAACATTCCTCTGGCATGAACTCAGAGAAAATTTTATCAAATATTTCAACTTTATACCACAAGATGAGAATTTGGTCGAAACAACAAAACAGATTAAATAATTTATACAACCGACAAAAAACAAACCCTTAAAAGATAACTGACAGACAATGGACTGTAACAATATACAAACTGGGACAATACCACAATCGACAAGACTATAGTTGGAAAATGAAAATTTGGAAGGGAAAAGTTTTAGATGGAAATCAAATCATGTCGAAACAACCAAACCTATTCGCACAATACTCAAAGTTGAAACAACCGACAAAGAGGATACCGACCGAATGACTGCAGCCAACTTTCCTGCCACATTCTCACAGCTTAAGGAAGGAAGTCATGCAATGAATGAAGCTAAAGCACTGAAATGGATAGATGATAAAATTAAAAATAGAGAATTCGACATATCAAATGATGATTGACCAAAAATAACAAAAATTGGAAACTACTGGTCGGAAGCACAAATAGCAGAGATCACAAACCTACTGAAATAATTTCAGGATGTATTTGCTAAAGACTATAAGGATCTTAAAGGTCTAGTACATGAAATGGGTGAAATGAAGATCGACATAAAACCTGATGTCCGACCTGTCAAGAAATGACCATATAAACTAGCTCACAAATACAAAGAAACAGTTAAGAAAGAGATTGATAACATGCTTCCAGCAGGAATCATCTACCCTATTGAACAATCAGAATGGGCAAGTCCAATGGTTTTTCAACCTAAGAAACATGATCTTACCAAACTAAGAGTTTGTATCGACTTCAGGGAGCTAAATAAAGTGACACTAACAAACCCATTTCCAACTCCTTATGCAGATGAAATCTTAAATGAGGTTGCAGGACATGAATGCTACTCATTTACAGATGGATTCTCAGGCTATAACCAAGTGCCAATAGCTAAAGAATATCAGAAAAAGACAACATGTGTATGTGAATTTGTCTCATTTGCTTACAGGGTTATGCCTTTTGGACTTAAAAATGCACCTGCAGTATTTTCAAGGATTATGGTCAAAACATTCCAAGAATATATTTACAAAACAATGGCAGTGTATTTCGACGATTGGACAATATACTCTACGCTAAAGGACCATTGTAAATGGATAAGACTTATGTTGGAATGATGTCGATAGATCCAACTATCACTAAAAATCAAGAATTTCATATTTTTAAATCATATAGGAATGCTATTAGGGCATATCGTTGTGGAAATTGAACCCAGTGATATATTAATTTTACTCACAACAATTAGCAATTGATCATGCAAAATCACTCACAAAAGAGACTGAAATTGGAGCTGAACACTAAACTATATTAACTCAGTGTACAATATCCAACCCTATAACATAATAGGTTTCTAAATAAATAAAATACATCAGGGATTCGAATGCATGAGGAGCAATTCGAATCTAGCATAAAGCAGGCTTACTGAAATTAAGCAAATCCTCCATAGGTGTAAAAAGCTGATCCCAAATCTGTCATGGAGCTCACGAATTGGAAAAAAGGATTAGGTAAGCTAAAGAGTGATGGAATGAAAAATCATACATACTTTTCCAAGGATAAAAGAATGGAGGATGAAGAGGACAAAAAACTAGTTCACCTCACCTAGTCTAGCTTTTCCGTTTGCCTTAAAACATTGAAAAAGCAGGCAATAAAGTAGAAAAAGCAGAAGCGTGCCTAGGAGGCCAGGAATAAAGTAGAATTGATTCCTTGAGGTTTCCCAAGCACTACATGAGTCAAATAAGGCAATTTTGACCACTATGGATAGGTAAAAGACAACTTGCACAAGGTGGGAC